>ML675641.1:2614486-2790256 GCA_007922155.1 Mesoclemmys tuberculata
AAACATATGGAGCACAGGGACCTCATGTTCCAGGTAAACACGAGGACTTGCACTTGTGGAGACATCATGCCTGTTCATGGGTTCAACAGAAAGAATGTCTTCAGAGCATAATGCCTTAATATTAAGCTATATCTTGCTTAAATTCATTGTTAAGGCTCTCCTAAAATCAGATTCACTCCATTCTAACCTGAAATTGAAGATAGAAAAGAATTGTCCTAATCTGGATAAAAAGAGGGATAAACTTTAGGGAGAAAAACAGGAAAAGTACCGAGTACAACAGTATCCTTGTTGAATACCAGAGAGGGTGGCAAGGGAAGGGAATGTTACTTACCTTACAGTAACTTGAGGTTTTTAGATGTTTTGTTCCTATGGGTGCTTCACTATAGCATGTGCACATGCCTGTGCACTCTCAACTGGAGAGTCCAAAGTAGTATTTGGGAGCCCATGCCACTGCACAACGGTGCCTTGTGCTCTGATCAAGAGCATATAGGGAGCTGCCACTCTGTTCCGTGAAGCCTAACTCCACAGCAGAGGAGAAGAAGTGCAGGAGATGAAGCACCCATAGGGACAAAACATTTTGAAGGACTCAAGTTGCTGTAAGGTAAGTAACCTCTCCATCTTCTTCAAATATATGTTCCTATGGCAATAACTTAATAAGGAGGTGGTGCTGAGGCAGAAAGTCCAGGACAGTTCAAAGAACTGCATCACCAAAGGTGGTATCATTTCTGAAAGCAGGTAAGCTGGTATATTGTTTGGCAAAGGTACAGATATAAGACCAAATAGCAGCACTACAGATCTCTGCAGTAGAATGTGCTGTCACTTTGTGAGGGCAATATCCTTGCTTTCTCATAACAGGTCCCGATGCAACCAAGCACACACTTAGATAGTACTTGTGTAGAAATTGGTTGGCCCTTCATCCTATTGATACAAATAGTTTAGTAGAGGCACAGAATGATTTAGTACTGTCCAGACAGAAGGCAAAGGCCCTCTAGACATCCAAAAAATGAAGACTTAATTCTTCTCTAGAGGCATGAGGTTTCAGGCAGAAAATGATAGGCGAATTTACTGGTTAATGTTACATTCCAAGAAGCACTTTGGGAGAAAGTGAGGATGGGGACATAATAAAACCTTATCTTTGTAGAAAGTGGCGTATGCTGGGTCCGTCATAAATTTCTCCCAGGTCCCCCCATTCAATTCAGTGAAGTGATGGCAATTAGAAAAGAAATTCTGGAGGAGAGATGGAGGAGGGAGCAGGTCATCATAGGTTCAAAGTGAGTGTTCCTTAGGGTGTACAAAAGCAAGATTGAAGTCCCATTGGGGAGAGGGTGCAGTTGTTGAACAGAAGTAAATAAGTTGTATAGGCCCTAAATAAACTGGCTGCTGTAGGACAGGCAAAGACTGAGAAGCCCTGGATGGGTGAGTGAAAGATTATGGTGACCTCATATACGCTGATAGAGATAATTAAGCGACATAATAGGCAGTCCAGGCTCTTGGAAAGCTGAATTTCTGATGGTTGAGAAGATGGCAGGGAACACCAAGACTGGAAGTACTTCCAAATACACTGTCTACCGGGGTGCCAGCTCAGGCCAGGGAAGCAGCTAATTCACTCATATGCTGATAGAAATCAAATGAGAATCAAAAGGAATTTTAGCATAATCAGGCCAATTCACTTGCGTGTTAGGCTAGGTCTATATTGACGGCGGCAAATTTGCTGACGTCACTTCAATGTCTCTGGATCGACTGAGTGGTCTGTGTAGACCCGTTCAGTCGATCCAGAAATCGACAGAGGAAAACCACCTCCATAAGTGGCGCAGCACAGTGTGGACGGCGCGCGGAACAGACTCAGCGAAGTCGATGGGAGATATGCAAGATTTTATGTCACTTACGTACCTCCCATCGACTGCCACTGAATCCAGTAGGTAAGTGTAGACCAGGCCTTAGTTAAGTTCAAAGGACATGTTAATGGTATTGTTTTCACTTATTAATAACATACTGATTGCTATTGCATTACATTATATATATATATATATATATATATATATATATATACATACACACACACACACACACACACACACACTGGTAATTAATTAACCCTATCAAAAATGTGTCAATGTAAGAATGTATTCAGGTGTTAAAACTTCATGAAAATTATTGAAATGTTATTTAGGCTATGTCTTCACTGACGGTGGCAAAAGCAGTCAGTGAAGACCCACTCAGTCGATCCAGAAATCGACGTATTAAGATCACCTTCTCAAGTGGCGTAGTGCTGCGGCGACAAGAACGCAATTCCCATTGGCACAGTGCAGTGAAGACAGCGAGCAGAACAGAAGCAGAGAAGTCGATGGGAGTTACGCAAATTTTTTGTGTAGCTTGCGTAACTCTGGTCGACTACCGCCGAATCTTCGAGGTAAGTGAAGACAAGCCCTTATATTGTTTGCACTTATTTAGTTCTATTATAATGTAATGGCAGGCTTTTACATTATGTATATCTCTGTAACTAAATTGCTCATCAAAGAAATCTTGCAAAGGAATGCAATGGAAGTAGAATGTTAACTTCAAAGCAAGGCTCCTCATGTTCATCAATGGGAATTCACAGACTCAGTCTGCATTTTCTACTCATCAAAATCTACATGGGTGGAGACTCTGTTCAGATTGTTTTCTGGAGAAATTATAACATGAATTTCAAGGAATGACCCTGTGTCTCTGGATAGTTTGGATTCTAATAGCGTAGAATATCTGGACAATAAAATAAAAATCCTCAGAATTATTCTGGGTAACCCTGAAAGACTTTTAGGAACCTAAAAGCATCTCTGCTATCATTTTGGATTTGCAAACTTTGACTCACCTATTAATTTATTTTACCTGCTTTAACCTCTCAATAACTCATTTCTTTTTCTTAGCTAATAAATCTTTGGTTCATTTACTAGAAAATCGGCTGCCAGCATTGTCTTTTGTAAAATCCAGAGTACCAATTGATCAGGGGGTAAGTAAGCAGTCCTTTGGGATTGGGAGTAATCTAACGTTATGTGATATTTGGTATAGTGACTGTTATTACAAAGTCTAGTTTGTCTGGGTGGCAGGATGGGTTGGCGAGACTAAAGAAACTGCCTGTGACTCCAGGATAAGACTAATACAGTGATCCAGGAGTCCACATTTGTTACTGGTTTGGTGAAATCTAATTATAGAATATATCACCAGTTTGGGGTATTTGCCACTAACATTGTGAGAATCTTCATTAAAGATCTCAGGAATGTGCAAAGTCCAAAGGGGAGAACTCGATATTGATAGTGATCTGTCCCTACCAAAAATCTTAGGAAACACTTGTATGATGTGTGAATGGCTACACGGAAGTATAATCCTGAAGGTCAAGGCCAATGAACCTGTCTCCTGGATCTACAGATGGAATTATGGTGGCTAGTCTTACCATTCTGAAGTGCTCTAGTCCACAGCTGTTCAAGTTCCTGAGGTTGAGGATTGGTCTCCACCCTCCCCCTTTCTTGGGAATAAGGAAGTAACTGGAATAGAACCCTCTTTCAATGAACTCTGGTGAAACCAGTTCCATAGCTCCCAGAAGAAGGAGAGAATGGACCTCTTGTTTGAAGAGTTTCTTGTGAGAAGGGTCCATAACAGGGGGGGGGGGTGAGGAGGACTACAATGGAAATGGACAGAATAGCCCACTTTGACAACCTCCAGTATCAACTTGTCTGGGGTACATACATCCAGACACATAGGTAGTGAGATAGTTGGTTTCCAAAGTGTGAGTAGTTGCACAACCAGTGATTCAGTACAGTGGAATACCTGATGCCCTCGACCAAGGTACCAAGGAATGGGGTGATTGGGTAGAAGTAGGGGTGGGAGGCCCCCAATTCTGAGGTCTGTCCTTTCTCCTGTAGGGCTCCTAAGGCTTAAGTTAAGAGGAAATGGTCTCAATGGTAGAGGAATGGTCTCAATCTTTTAATGGTTTGGGATCTATTAAACCATCTTCTTATTGCAGGCACATAAATCCTCAGTGATCACATCGTTGCCCTGGAGTCCTTGTGTGTGTGTGGAGAAATATGTCTGTATGCTCACTAAAGAGCTTAGGTCTTCAAATGGGAGGTCTTCCATCATGTTTTGAACTTCTCTTGGAAGTCCTGAAGATCAGAACTCGGATTCTCTTTTCATGACCACCATCATGGCCACGGTTCTGGAAGCAGTTTCAGGAACATCTAAAGTGGTGTGAAGAAAGGGTGTTGCAACCAACTGTCCTTCAGTGATGACAAACTGAAATTGATCTTTGTGGTCTGGAGGCAAATGCTCAATAAAATATGTAAAACTGAAGTATGTATTGAAATCATATTTTGATATCAAGGCTTGGTAGTTGGCAATGTGAAATTGGAGAGTGGCTGATGAATAGCTCTTCCTTCCGAACAAGTCCAATCATTTGGATTCCTTATCTGAGAGAGAGAGAAACTAGATTGAATCTGATGGTTCTTCTTATTCATAGCCTCCTCCACAAAAGAGTTGGGGTTAGGATGGAAGAAGAATTATTCCATTCCTTTGAGGGGTATTTTTTATTTACCCACGTATAGGTCGGAGGAATTTTGGCAGGTGTTTGCCACAGCGCATGTGCAAGAAATAACAGTGCCTTGTTGATAGACAGGGCAAACTTTCCTTGGGGATTGATCTTCATGATGACAACCAGGGAGTGTTTGGATTCTTGCACCATCTCTAGTGGGATTTAAAGGGAGTATGCTAGCCTTTTTATGAGTTCCTGGAAGGTCCTGAAATCATCTTCCTAGAAGGGGGGTGGCACCATTACCAACTTGTCTGGAAATGAACAGGACTTTCCTGATGGAGGTGATATTTCCTCTGTCTGAGACTCCTGTTCCTCTTGTATATCTTCCAAGACCTGAGAAGCTAAAGTCACAGAGCTGGAACTCATCTGCAAACTTGACACAATCAAATTGGGTCTGAATAGGGACTTGGAATGGTTCTCTCATTACAAGTAATTGTCACTGTTCACACATTCTCATCTTCCAATCAATGGGTGTGAATAGGCCTTAGCTACTCTAACTGAATGGACTTTACTAATACCAAGGGTCCCCATCATTGTTCCTTACCCTTGGATGTATATGTATACCCCCTATCTGATTTCTGTTCCTTGCATCTGACAAAGTGGGTTGCAGCCCATGAAAGTTTATGCCTGCAGAAATTAAATTTGTTAGTCTTTGAAGTGCTACAGGACTTGTTTTTGCTGTATACAGACTAACACGGCTACCCCTCTGGAATAAATATGTACAAACCTCAGTGGGCATCAGCATAACACATTATAAAATCTGTATCCCTGCTTGCGTGCCTTGGGAGACACCAGTGTGACAACCACTGGTGATGATGATCATGACAAGGATGAGGAAGAAGAAGATAATGACTGACACTCTGGGGGTCCCCAACAGGAGATGTAAGTGAGGGCTGAACATTTTGTATTATTGCCCTATCTGCTGTTGTATCTCAGGGCTTGTAGGATTGTTTATCTGTTTATTGGATTTGTTAATCAACAGACCTGTGATAAACTGCAATTGTTTCTCATGTGATCCTTGGGTCTCTCATTCTAATAATATTGGCAATAATCTTCCTAGTGCTGTAACTGCTCTGGAGACTGAACCCTTATCAGCCATTGTGATCTAACAGATTAATCAGTACATCAATTCATCAGTTAGGCTACAACATATCACTGTGTTCAAATTGTGAGATTGGTTAGGCCATTTTAAAAAAAAGTTGTATTAAAAAAATCTACTGTTACAAAATAGGCCACTGGTTTTTCACTTTCTTTTCAGTCCACCGTGTCTAGCATACTAATATAAAATCCAACTTTCTCTCTATTCTCAGATAATCCAGTGGTGTCATATTGCTGTCAATTGACACAACAGCAAAAATCAACAGAAAGGCACACTTTGGCATATGGTTTAATACTGTGTTGATGGCTGAAAACCCAGAAGAGCTTTCATTAAAATAAAGAGCTGGCTTCAGTCTACCAAAGGTCAGTATGCTAAATCTTGAAAAATGCAGATCATTATTTAAGGACTATTGTGCTTTATTATTCCCTATTCATGCCTTATTGGTATATATAATTTTGCTTAAAAAACGGTATTAATTTTACAAAATAAGTGTTACAGTCTAATTGTAAACATGCCTGGGGTACTAAGAAAATATTCCTTTAATGATCTACAACAACAGAGGAAAAATACTATTCAGGCTAAATAGAAAACAACATTGCACAGAGACAAAAAAGTGCATAAGGATGCTCAAGCAATTCAACCCCTTTCTCTTTCTTTGCATGCAGTATAAGTCCCTGGGGTTGAATCTACATTTCTAAATGTATTTCTACATTTTATTGCTGAATCTAATCATCAGGATGCTTTTTTTAAATAAGAAACTTATAACTATTAATATTTTTTCTGATTCTAAACCACGCTATGTGAAGTACTGTTAAGTATAAAATTCAGGCCACTGAATTTTGTGTGTGTATTTTTTTTTATTGTGTATGTACTTATTGTTATTGTTGGTATTACTGTGGTAGTTCTGCAGACTGAAAAAGTCCCAATTATGGATCAGGGACTTATTGTGCAGGACACTGTACAAGCACACATATCTAAAACAAAAAGATTCAAGAAAGATGGAGAGCCAAAGCCTTTTCTTAATGTATCCTCTGCTATAGTTCTGCAGAGGCTAGTGCAGCCTCAGCACTGCAATAACCCCATGACTTCTGCATAGGATTAAAAGAGCAACAGGACATGTGGTAGGTTGCTGATGGGGCACCGTGCTCATCTGTTCTCTTAAAGCAGCCAAAAACATGCTCTGTTTTGACGCACTACCCTGCTGAAGAACATTAGATGATCCAAGCCAGCTCACAAAAGCTAATGCAGACAACTCATACATAGCCAGTATTTAGTATTATAGTATACACACACGATCAAAATAGTGCATATGTGAAGCAGCCAAGTTATGGTTGCTGTGAGAATATAGTTTCATATTTAGTACAGAAAAGGCAAAAGAAAATAAATCTTACCTTAAACAAGCAGCGACAGACATATTCATACACCATTTGTTTTAATGAGCTGATAAGAGACTTAATTCTTTCTTCAGTATTTCCTGAATCCTGAAAATAGTAATTTGAACATGAAAAGCGTACCTGGAAATAAACACATATTTATGTGCATCTGTGCAAATAGATAGAGTGCACAACGGGCACGTTGGGCACATATGTCTAAAGTTAGGCATCTAAATAAGTGGCCTGATTTTCAGAGTTGCTGAGCGCTTGATTTCCTCTGATTTCACTTCCAGCACCCAATGACTGTATTTATGTCTCATAACGTAGATTTGGAGGTCTAAATTTAAGTACTCAGATATGAACATTCTGGCCTTAGTCAAGGGAAATAGACTGAACGTTCACAACACATCACAGATAGTGACAACACATGTTTCTCCACACTGCCCTGCCCATATGCTTTATCCTTGCCCTGGGGGAACCACTTCTAAGAATGAATAGTTAATTTTCCATACTCATTAAATCCTTGGCCTCCAATAGCATACTGATAGCTTGCCTTCACTACTGCCTTATTATTATTATTGTTATAATACATTTATACTGCAGTTGCATCTAGACACTCAAGCCAGGTTGGGCCGCATTGTACCAGGCATTATACAAAACATATAGAAAACAGCCCTTGCCCCAAAGCATTTACTATCTAAAAGACAAACATAGCAAGAGGCTGAAACGAACAAGGGTGTCAGGCTGAGGGCAGAAGAGATGGGGAAGTGTAACAAAAATAATAAGATGTGTACAGTTCTTGGCTAATCAGCAGCAGTAAGCACAACTTGCATATGTCTAGCTATTATCAGGTTGCAGTTTACTATAAGCATATGAAAAAGGACTTGAAGGAGGATAATGTGGCTTTACAGATTGACTGACTTGACTGGAAGTTTTCTCCATGTCTATGGGGCAGCACAGGAGAAAGCTTGAAGATCCGTGTCAGACAAGCAGAAAAACAGGCAATCAAGCCAAGCACCATTAGCAAAGGCAGGAGTCAACTTTACAATAGGATATTATGGTGCATAGGTAATATGGAGTTAAATTGTGAAAGGCTTTGAAAATAAAAATAAGAAATTAGTGTTTGATATTATAGAGAGGTGGTGTCAGTGGAGGGTCAAAGAGAGGGGGATTTACATAATCAGAATAATGAGCCAGTAAAATGATCTTAGCAGCACCATTTTAAATGGCCTTGAAGGGGATGGGAGGTGAGGGGTAAGGTTGAAAGCATGGAGGACAGCGAGAACGAGATTACAGAAATAGAGATGTGAGACAATCAAGGTTTGGACAAGAGTTTTGGAAGCATGGTGACAGAGAGAAAAGATCGGATTTTTGAAGTGTGGTGCAGGAAGCAGTGGCAAGATTTAGTCACAGACAATTTGTGGGATTAATGAAAACACTGATCTGAAAATGAATCCAAGATTATGGGCCTGAGCAACAGAAAGGGTGGTTAAATTATCCACCATTATAAAGAGTGGAGAGAGTGGGCTTGCAAGGACAGGAACTAGGTTTTGGCCATGCTAAATTAAGTTATATTCAAACTAGTGAAAGGTTCCAGTTCTTCTTAAAAATCTGCTGAAACATTTAGAACCCCACTACTTTCCTTATTCTGTGCCTTACTGGTAGAATTTGCTTTAGAAACAGATTCGCTGATAACTGAAGAGCCTCAAGATCCCTATACTCAATCATTCTTTTTCATATGTACTTTAATCTTAGCCAAAGAGCCTTAAATTACAAAAAAGAGGTTACTCAGCTTGTGCAGTAACTGGAGTTCTTCAAGACGTGTGTCCTACTGAGTGCTCCAATTCAGGTGCATCAGTGCCCTGTGCCTTTGATTGGAGATTTTTGGTAGCAGTGCCCATTCAGCCCATGCATGTGGCCCACACATCCTGATGGCCCACATAGAGGCTACATGGGGCTATGGAGGTGATCCCTCCACTATTTGTTCTCCGCCACAAAGTCCCACAGGGGAGGATCCTAAACGGAGGAGGAGGAGGGCAGGTAGTGAAGCACTCACAGAGACACCCAATCCCAAAAAACTCCAGTCACTGCACAAGGTGAATAACCTCTCCTTCAGGTGACTCCCTTCACCCACTAAGGAGGTGGAAGGTTCAGAGTAGAGTCCAATACAGAAGAAAGAATTGCACTGCCTACATCAGCATCTGACCTTGCCACAGGCACCAAGGCATAATGATTAGAGAAAGTATGAACAGAGGAAGTTGCCACTCCACAGATGTTTGCAATTGGGACATCCTTAAATATGGTCATAGATGTAGACAGTATTCTTGTGAAATGTGCTATCACTCTTGAAGGAGGCTGAATGTAAATTCTATTGTAACAGATCTTAATATGACCAGAGATCCATTTTGATAACTTCTGTTTTGAAATTACTGAACCTTTATTTCTGTCTGCAATACATACAAATAATCTAGGAAATCTTCTAAACAGTTTGGTCCTATCTAGGTAGAAGGCGTATGCCCTCCTGACATCTAGGATATGGAATATGGCTTCTTGACTAGTCTGATGCAGTTTGGGACAAAAAGACAGGAGATGAATGGTTTGATTAATATGAAATTCTGAGGACAATTTAGATAAAAATCTTGGATGGATCCATAGCAACACTCTCTGTCTGACTAATAACATAAACGGAGAGACTGCCATTAAAGTCCCCAATTCTTCAATCCTCCAGGCAGAAGTGATGAGAAGCAGGAAGGCTGTCTTCAAATGATAAACCTAATAGAAAACATGGTGTTTCATAAAGCAATTAAGGGCTAGGTTCAGGTCTCAGCTAGGAATTGGATCGCTGACTTGTAGGGAGATATTTGACAAACCACTTAGGAATCGTGCCATAGTTGAGTGAGCAAAGAGTGAAAAACCCTCTGTGGGTGTGTGAAAAGCTGTTCTAGCTAAGTGAACCATAATGAAATTCATAGAAAGACTGGATGTTTTCCAACAGATAATCCAATACCCTAGGAAGAGGAGAGCAAGTCAGCAAAATCTGACGACAGTTATTTCAAAGATAATAAGCATTTCTTGGAGATTCTTTTCTGCTATTTAATACGTGTTGTACCTCTGAGGAACAGGATATCTCTATTCCTGAGAACCATCAAGGAACCATACTTGCAGCCCCAGATTCTGTCGACTTCAGTGTTCGACTGGCATCCTGAGTTGGTAAACAAGGACCAATTGGAAGCTGCTACAAAGGGTGAGAGATGAGTCTGATTAAACAGGAATACCAAACTTGACTTAGCCACCCTGGTGTCATCAATGTGACTCTGGCCTGATCCTGTTTGATCTTGCTGAGAACCTTAAACAGTAACAATGTTGGTGGATGCATGTAGAAGTCCCTCCATCCAAAAGATGAGAAAAGCATCTCTCGTAGATTGGGAAATAAGACTTCCCCTAGAGCTATACCTAATACATTTTGCATTGCCATGCACATCAACCTTCAGGAACCTCCAAGTTAAGAACATCTTTTGGGGACTTTGTTCTCATTCATAATTTAGAAAGAAATGTCTGCTGAGGTTGTCTATCATAGTGTTCTGAATATCTGCAAGGTAAGAAGCTGAGATAATTGTATGTGGTTCGTTATGCATCAGTTCCAAAGTTGTATTACTTTGGCACAGAGAGATAGGGAACATTCTGTTCCTTGACCGTTGAAATAATACATGCAAGTCACATTCTCTGTCATTATTCTTACTGATTGGCATCTGATTAGAGGTAGAAAGTATATGCAAGCATTTTTGACCACTTTCAATTCCAAAAGATTGATGTGAAGAAGTTGCTCTTATAGTGACCATTTTCCCAGAATATTATGAAGGCCCAGATGTGTCCCCCAACCCAAAAGCGAAACATCAGGTGTTATCACTTCAGTACGGGGATTCTAAAAGAATAGCACACGTGCACAGATATTGGTCAGGTCCTTCCACCAGCTAAGTGACTGTAGAACCCATTAGGGAACAGACAGTAAAGCTGTGCTGGTTTAGTTTCTAAACAGTTTGAAGCCATCCCTGTTGATCTCAGAGATATAATCCTGCATACTGCACTACAAAGATGCAAGGTGGCATGTATCTTAGTAGTTGAAGACAATAACTTCCTATTACTTGAGGAGTGCCCTGAATCTTTGAGATGAGATTCACTAATGCGAGAAAGTACATTCTGCCTGTCAATGCATCCAGAGAAGCTCCTATGAAATTTAGATGCTGTTGTGGAATCACAATGGACTTTTTGACATTGATTTCAAGGCTCAGGCTTTGAAACAGAGAACATATCATCTTTATTGATGCCAACACTTTCCGATACTATCTGCCCCAAACAACCAGTCATCAAGATATAGGAAAAAATAATATCCAAATGGAACATGTGGTGAGCAATTACCACCAGAATCTTTGAGAGTACTCTTTGGGCAGAAGATAGGCTGAAAGGCAGAAGAACACTTTACAGTACTGCTTGTTGTTTATTAGAAAACAAAGAAAACTCTCGTGTGAAGGGTGAACAGCGACATGAAAATATGCATCTTTTGGTCAAGAATCACAAATCAATCTCCTAAATCTAATGAGAAATGTATTGCTGCAAGGATCATCATCATAAATTTCTGCTGTTTTAAATATGTTTAGAGACCTGAGGGCTAAAACTGGCCTTCACTCTAAATTCTTTTTGGGGATCAGGAAGCATTTTTAACAGAATCTTCTTTTTCTGCGGCATACATGAACTGGTTCTTTTGCTCCTAAATATAAAAGTGAGACCATTTCTTGGATTGTGGTAGGGGTCCCTGAAAAGGTATGGGGAGGATGAATGGGTAAGAGGAATAGACTTGAAATGGATAATATAACCAGATGTTATGGCTTCCAAAACTCATTTGTCTGATGTTATATTCTCCCATGCAGCCTGAAAATGGGAGAGGTGACATCCAAAAAGAAGGAAGGGGATAGAATGTTGCAATTGTAAAACCCTGTTGACTGGATGGGTGTGATACTTGACCATCAAAACTGTTGCTTAGCAGACCTAGATCACTGAGAAGAGGTAGCTGCAGCTGAAAGAATTTTCTTTTTAGAGTATCTTGGTCTCTTGGTCAGGGGTTCAGATGGTCTCTGATAAGTTGCATTTGGGGCTGGGAGTGCTCTTTGTGTCATCTGAGACCTACTAAATCACCTCATTTACAAAAGTATAAATACCTAGAGATCGCAGCATGAGTCCTTTAACAAGTATAGTGATATATCCATCAAGTCTGCAAAAAGCTTGTAACTACTAAAGCCAAGTCATTGGACTTCTCTTGGGAAGACTGATACCTGGAGCCAAGACCAAAGGAGTATATATAGACCATGCTACACCGTGCCTTGGGAGAAGTCTTTGCCAGGAAGTGAGCACCTTGCATAATGGCCTTAAATTACTCACAATGTATCTCTGGCAGGTGATCAATAATGGAATTGAATTTGTTATAATTTAAATAGTCTTATATGGCTCTGAGTGCCTAAAGGTTCTCTATTCTAAACTGAAGTATGACTAAAGAGTAAGATTTGTGTCCAGAAAGATCAAGGTTCCTGTGGTCCTATGTTGTCTGTCTCATTCCTTAATGGCATCTACTATTGGAGAATTCAGAGCTGGGTGAGAAAATATAAACTTTGATTCCTTGGCAGAGACATAATATTGCCCTCTTGAAGGTAGGCTGAGGTTTGCAAATCAGTCTTAGCAGGCTCCATAAGAGCTTCATTGACTAGAATGGCAATTCTCATAGATACCAAAGTATGTAAAATATGTAGGAGTTTATGGTGGAACTCCTGAACCACCTCTAAGCATGTCAGCCCTTTCCTTAATCAGGTCCTGAAACTCCCTGAAATTATCTGTCATAGACGGTGATGGAGCCATCATAGCTTCATCAGGAAATGAGGAGGAAATATTAGTAAGATGTGTCACCTGCTTATTCACCCTCGATTCTTGCTCCTTAAAGATTTCCTTTTGCATAGGTGGTGGTAGAGGAATTTGAGGAAAATGGGACCTTCTCTTTTCCATAAGGTGCAAAGACCTCATTGCAAATTGTTGACCACAGATTGCCCATGGATTCCAGGAAGGCCACAGAGGGAGCCCAAATGCCACAGGTTCTGTGTTCCTGCCATGTGGTGTCATTTGACGTCTATCCTTATGTAATACATCAGTACAGAGGGGAGAGCTAAATGTCCTAGAATAGACAAGAGAACCATGCACTGAAATTTGAAAATCTGAGGAGTCCTCTTAAACATATTCCAAAGGTGGCACACATGTTCAGCTTGCAAAACAGATAAGGAATAGGATGGTACTGTACGAGACTGAGAGAAAGGTGACCAAGAGAGTCTTGATGCTGACAAAACCCCAGCATTCATTAACAAAGGAGACTCCATTTCCAAAAATACTATCAGGTCCCTAAGGTACGTAAATTCTTGGAGTACTGATGGTGTCAAAAACATGATCGAGTGAGAACCTGTGGAGGACGGCTTTGGTACCGATGAGGCTGGTACCGAGGGCTTGGCATGGGAATGAATTGGTTCCAGTGCCATCGGTATGGTAGGTAACAAAGTGGTCATTGATATCATTGACTTCCATGCTACCAGTACTGCATGTGGTTCAGGGAGCTGGCTGTATTTTAAAGAAATCTTATTAAGGGCACAGGAAAAAAACATCCCGACGTGCAGAAAGAATAGTAAATATGGCAGGCGACCAGCTTGGCTTAACAGAGAAATCTCTGGTGAACTTAAACACAAAAAGAAGCTTACAAGAAATGAAAGCTTGGACAGATGACTATGGAAAAGTATAAACATATTGCTTGATCACACAGGTGTGAAATCAGGAAGGCCTAAACACAATTGGAGTTGCAGCTAGCAAGAGATGAGAAGGGAAACAAGGATTCCTACAGGTATGTTAGCAACAAGGAGGAGGTCAGGGAAAGTGTGGGCCCCTTACTGAATGGGAGAGGCAACCTAGTGACAGAAGATATGGAAAAAGCTGGAGTAATTCAATGCTTTTTTCGCTTCACAGATAAGGTCAGCTCTCAAACTACAGCGGAGAATGGGGAGGACATGAGCAGCCCTCAGTGGTGAAATAACAGGTTTGGGACTATTTAGAAAAGCTGAACATGCACAAGTCCATGGGGCTAGATGCAATGCATCTGAGGATGCTGAGGGAGTTGGCTAATGTGATTGCAGAGCCATTGGCCATTATCTCTGAAAACTCATGAAGATCAGGGGAGGTCCTGGATAACTGGAAAAAGACAAACATGAGGCCCATCTTTAAAATATGGAATAAAGAGGATCTGGGAACTACAGACCAGTCGGCCTCACCTCACTCCCTGGAAAAAATCATGGAGCTGGTCCTCAAGGAATCACTTGAAGGAGAGGACGGTGACCAGGAACAGTCACATTAGACTCACCAAGGGCAAGTTATGCCTGACCAACCTGACTGCCATCTATGATCAGATGACTGGCTCTATGGATGTGGGGAAAGTGGAGGTCGTGTTATACCTTGACTTTAGTAAAGCTTTTGATTAGGTCTCAGACCATATAAAACTATGCCAGCAAGTATAAGAAGTAAGGGTTATATGAATGGACTATAAGGTGGATAGACAGCTGGCTTGATCATCAGGCTCAATGTATAATGATCAATGGCTTGATGTCTAGTTAGCAGCCTGTATCAAGCGGAGTACCCCAGAGGTCAATTCTAGAGCCAATTTAGTTCAACATATGCATTAATGATCTGGAGGATGGGGTGGATTGCACACTCAGCAAGTTCTAGGGTGACACTAAGCTGTGCGGAGTGGTAGATATGCTGGAGGGTATGGATAGGACATAGAGTAACCTAGACAAATCGGAGGATTGGGGCAAAAGAAATCTGATGGGGTTCAACAAGCACAAGAGCAGAGTCCTGCACTTAGGATGGAAGAATACCATGCACTGCTACAGACTGGGGACTGACTGACTAGACACCAGTTCTGCAGAAAAGGACCTGGAGGTAACAATGGACAAGAAACTGGATATGAGTCAACAGTGTGCCTTTGATGCCAAGAAGGCTAACAGTATATTGGATTGTATTAGTAAAAGTATTGCCAGCAAATCAAAGGAAGTGATTATTCCCCTCTATTTGGCAGTGGTGAAGCCACAACTGGAGTACTGTGTCCAGTTTTGGGCCCTCCACTACAGAAAGGATGTGGACAAATTGGAGAGAGTTTAACAAAGGGCAATGAAAATGATTAGGGGACTGGGGCACATGGCATATGAGGAGAAGCTGAGGAAACTGAGCTTATTTAGTCTGCAGAAGAGAATAGTGAGGGGGGATTTGATAGCAGCCTTCAACTTACTGAACGGGGCCTGTGGAAGGGTGCCAGTCACTGCTTCCCTCTGGGTTGGAGGGAAGCCACACCACCTCACTCACTCATTGTCTATTGGCAGGGGGAATTATCCTGTAAGATGAGCAGCAGTCTATTGCTCTTACACAGGGCAAGGCAGGCAAGCAGTCTATTGTCCCCGACCATCAGGCAGGGTGAGGTAAGCAAACTATATTTAGCCCAGGCCTCCAAGCAGGGCAGGGCAAGCAAGCAGTATACAGCCCAAGGAGGCTTCACAGGCTGGGATGAGGCTGCCACCGCAGAGGTGGAGTGATAAGGGGGAGGAGGACACAGGCCCTCCTGACTCAACCATGTCCCAGCCCAGGGCCCTAACAGTGGTGGAGCGTTCTGCCACTGACTCAGCAGAGCTCCAGAAAACTCTCTTGTTCCCCTGGCTCCTTCCTAACCCCCTTCCTTACAGTATCTGGGCCTCGGGGTTGCCATCAGTCTCCCCAGAGTAAACTGTAGGCCCTCAGCATTGCAGGCATCAGACAGTTCCCAAGGTTGCAAGTGTCAAACAGCTCCAGCAGCCCTTCTGGGCTCCAGGCAGTAGTCAGCTCTAGCAGCTCTTCAGCGATCAGGCTTACGCCCCTCCTCTGGCAGCTCTCTCCCAACTGAATTAGAGGCCCTGCCTTTTGTACTTCCTGTCCTGCCCACCCACTTCCAGTGGGAGGAGTGAGACTGACCTGGCTCTGCCTTCTTAAGTAGAGAGGCTCACTTCTCCCCCTATGCCTTAGAGGGAGGTCACACAGCCTCACTACAGGGGGGGTCCAAAGAGGATGGAGCTAGACTGTTCCCAGTGGTGGCAGATGTCAGAACAAGGTGCAATGGTCTCAAGTTGCCTTGGAGGAGGTCTAGGTTGGACATTAGGAAAACCTTTTTTCACTAAGAGGGGGGTGAAGTACTGGAATGAGTTACCTAGGGAAGTGGTAGAATCTCCATCCTTAGAGGTTTCTAAGGCCTGAATTGATAAAGCCTGGCTGGGATGATTTAGTTGGGGTTAGCCCTCCTTTGAGCAGGGGGTTGGACTAGATGACCTCCTGAGGTCCCTTCAAACACAAATCTTCTATGATTCTACGACATGCTTAGAACTCTTCTCAGCAGTGTCTCTGCCACTTTGGGTATGGACACCCAAAATCTATACCGAGTCTACCTTAGACAACTGACTCCTTGCCTTTGAAGTACCAGCATCACTTGGAGACTACACAGAATTCTACTTCAAACCTTAGGTCCCTATAGCCTTCTTGTGCATCAGTGACTGAACTCTTTTTGGCAATTTACTCCTTACCTCCTTCTGCTTAGAAGCAGATGTTGAGGCTACCTAGGCTGAGGAGTTCAGTACCACAGACGTATTCAGTGCCACATGTCTGGCAATCTCTGATGACTGAGATTTTGATGTGGATAAGGCACTAGCGGTACTGGGAGGTCCATATACAAGGGTGTCCTCTGCCCCTGAATATGAGCTTGGTAATAGAGCTTGCTCTATCATCAGGAGTTTAAACCTTATCTCCCTATTTTTCCAGGATCTTCCCTTGAAGGAAGTACAGATTTGGGGATAGGAATATCACCCAAACTGCAGAGGCCCTGGGAATGCTCATCACTGATCAGAATAGCTTCCCAGCAATAGAGGCACCTCTTGAGTCCCGGGCAGCATTCCTGAGCAAAATAATGAAAAATGACCCCCTAAAAGAGGAAAGTGGTTAAAAATTGCCTAACTCTATGAAAAAAATATTTTTATATATAAGTGAAAGGAAAAAGAAAAAGAAATTGTTTCCAATAACTAATTGCTGAACAAGTACACAGTAGAGTATATATCAGGCCAAAGGTGGCATGGAGCACAAGAGTATGTGGGGCACATGCACAGGCCAAACGTGCACAACTACCAAAAATCTCTGATCAAAGGGGTAGCTGCACCTGAAGTTGAGCACCCGCTCAAAGAAGAATGGTGATGACTCCTACATACTCAAAGTAAATATATATATTTGGAATGTATAATGTACAGTGGTACAACATCTACATTACTGGTATGTTATTCTTTTAAAACAATTAGAGCACTTATGAATTTTTCAAAACCTCAAGCATACTGATCCTTCTCCTGCATTCACAGCTGCAAGACAACAGGACATACCTGCTTGCTTTGCAGAGCCCTCTGGAAAAGCCGCAGGAAAGCAGCCAAACTAAAACGGTACATGTTATTAATTTTGGACAAGTCAGAGATAATAAAGTACATCTTGCTGGCACTCTCAGCTAGAGGGAGATAGGCATCCCTCTCCTGTGGATAAAAAAAAAAAAAACTCAGGATCAGTACTCTACTGCCATCTAAGGGACATTGAATAAATACTTGTTCAACCTAATGAAAAACCACCCAAAGCATTCTGCAACTTCACAATATACCATAATAAATCACATTAAAATCACAGATATTTTAGCTTCTAAAATAATTTAAACTCCACTACACTAAAAAATTGATCCACATAAAAATATGAATTAAACATGTTCATTTGTGCTTCTAGAATTAAAATTATGTTAGTACTCCTATTATAACCCCTAATGTTTTAATGTACAGTATTCTTATAATAAATCCTGAATTTTAGGGCATATAATCCATCCCTTTACATTTGTTCCAGGTTGAAATTTTAGGGCATATAATCCATCCCTTTACATTTGTTCCGAATTGAAATTTGGCATAAAACATGTCAGTTCAAAATTATTTTTCTATTCTTTTTTTTAATATATTTTTATTTTTAAAAGACTGTTTAAGTTATATATTCATTGAAGAAGCATAAAACACAAAGTGTAACAATTAAAAATGCTTTCTGTGCTTGTATATCTCAAAATATCCCCTACTTCAGAAAAAGAAGCAAATGCAGCACTACCCATACACATGTTAATGCATGCATGAAATCATAGCTCCATTTAAGTCAATGACAAATTTCCCATTGACTTCAGTGGGACCAGGATTTCACCTCTGATTTTTTTCATATATATTCTTAAACATCAGGCACAGTAAGTGCTCTCATTTTAGCCTGAGACATGTAGCAAAATAGCAAGTATAAAAGTACAAAAAATAACCAACTGAAGTGGAAAATAAGGTAGGTAGGAGAATCCTTATATATTGCAGAGCTGATCTACGGACATCAATAGGATTACAAAGGAGCAATAATGTTATTTCTGACACTGAAAAAATAATACAAAGAAACATTTTAAGAAAAGCCATTACCTGATCAAGAGAAATCTGAAGTCTATGAGACTCGGCAAGTGATTCTTGGATGAGTGCACTACTTGCTTTGGTCTGATTCAGAGATTCAATCAGATCTTTATTTTCAAGTAGGTTGCCTTGTGATGTTGCAAGAGTCTGAAAAAATTAAAATGAACTTTTGAGTAATAAGCTAACTCATAAGTTTACATTTCAGGAAATTGTGTAATGGATAATGGAATAAGATACTGATGCCAATACAGAATTTATTTGAGACAGAAGTTACTTGTAGGTGCCCCTAACTTGTTTGTTAGTCTTGGAATGGATAAAAAGAATATTGGAAATAAGATGGTCAGTCTGAAAACTGAAGTGTTATGTTGGCGCAGCAAGAAAAATAAAACATATGAACAAACTACAAAAATTCCAGAAAGCCCAGTTTGGACTTGCTAACTTTTGTTGGGCTCATAGAAAAAGACTGTCTTGTAGCTACAGTCTTATCCACTTCTCTCTAAAAGGCAGATCTAAGACTCAGATGCAGAAATTCTTTCTTTCTTTCTTTCTTTCTTTCTTTCACTTTTCATTTACCATTTCAACAGTAGTTGGATGGTTTTTATAACCTTGCAGATTCCAAGGAAGTTTCTACCTACCCACTCTCTCGCTAAAGAAATTCAAGTGTCATACTCTGTAGGATTTACTCCTTCTCTCTCCCAACTGCAACTACTGTGATTTACTGGCAACTAAAAATATCCCAATTATGCAATCTGAGCTCCTCTCTGAAATCCCAGGCACTGCTCCATATTTTTTTTTCTGAATTTTCTTGTACAGTTATCTTTAGTTCAGGTTAATCTAGTAAGGTACATGAAAAGTTTGAATCCAGCCCTATTATTTAAGGGGGGAAAATAGCAGATTTCTTTTCTGGGAGTAACATTTTTCCAAATCCACCTTCTGATGAGAAGTTAGATTCCTAGCGGTCAGATGAATGCATGGCATTCTTTAAGACAGGACAGAGTGATCCTGGCAAATCAAACAGTGACAAACAATGCACTGAGGGCAGCTTTGAAATCCCTCCCCTCTAACTTTCTGTCAATTGGTCTTTGGAGAAAAAAGTTCCCCCTCTGAAGGAATAATCATGTCTATTGCTAAGGACACAATGGTCCTGTTGGCCTTAAGCAGAGCCTGGATTGTATCTTTCAATTCCTGAATCTTAAAGAACTTCAGAACCTGCTTGCTCAGGTGTTTTTTCTTTGTCTGGGATCCTCCCTTATGACACTCACAAAAGACAGATAGAGAAGGAATGCTGCTTCTGCCTGGGCATTCAATAGGCTCCTGATTCATCTGCAGATTCCTCCTTTTCTGGATGATTCTCTATTGCAGACACCATTTTTTTTGTATTTGTTGCCAATTTTTTTTTACTGGTTCATCTGTGCTGCCTGCTCTTGATCAGATTGAAAAAGCTCTCTTTCTTCGACTGAGAAGCTGGAGAAGGAGTGGGGGAAGCTTTGCAGTACTTCCTAAGCTTTTTCCTTTCTCTTCTTTGGCTTCCGAGAGTGAGCAAGTTCTCTTCCCTGCACTGACCCAATTTGACACTCTTGGGGGTATCTCCCCCTCAGACACGCTTTTCACAGACACCAAGTCTGAAAATAAGATCAAAGGGGTTTCCCCATACATTTTTTGGAATTCATCCTGACAGAATGGGTAGATTGGCAGGATGGCAGCCTACTTTCCCAAGGATAATAGCACCCATTTCCAGGGATAATTGCTGACACCTGGCAGGGCACAGTCCATCTTTCATTGAGTCTGCTAAGGTAACCTCACTTGTTTCTGTGTTTCTTAGACTACTGAACCATGAAAGGGAGAAGAAAGACAAGCAGGGAGGCACTGCACCAGAATACCCTAAGGAATGCCACCTCTATCTTCCAGTAGTCTTGGCTGACTCAGAGGAGCAGTAGGAAGAGCTAAATGATGGAAGAGAAAGAAAGACAGTTTCTAGTGCTTGAAATCTTTATTACAATAAACATTTAAAGTAATAATCAACACTGACACTGATGATATGGGGAAAGATCGTTTGGTTGGTGGAAACACGGAAGCAGGGCTGAGTCCTAATGTCTCCTACTCATAACAGTGGACTGCTCCCAAAGCTCCCTGCAGAGGAGACAGATCCCATCGGTAGGCAGGTTACAGATGTTATGACTAAGGAATATCCATGTTTCTTCATAGGGACAGACATTATATAAAAATCTAAGATTAGTAAGTACTGATAGAATTGGTAAGAAGTGATAGAAGAGGAGAGGAAGGATCATTCCGTGGTTATGGTCTTGGCAGACCCACGTTCAATTCCCTGGTCCTCCACAAAATATCTATATTTAATGTGCCTCGGTTTCCTATGTGCAAAATGGGATAATAGTATATCCTTTTCCCATGGATGCTGTGAATATAAATACATTAAAGTTGCAAGGTGCTCAGGTACTATGTTGATGGAGCCATATAAGTACGTGATCTAGAGAGAGAGAACAAACTGGTAGATGTCTTCCAAATGATGAACATGCTATTCTGCTTATATCAGTCTTGATTTGGATTTTATTTCTCCTATATACTCTTATGGAGACTACCATTGTCTATCTGTACCATGCTATATTGCAATGAATTAGGAAAAAGAACTACCACTAAAAAGAGGTGGTGGAAGCAGTTACTAGAAATCTTTAAATTATGATTTACTTGCATTATGACAGCACCAGAGAGCCCAATCAGCAAAAGGACTTGAATATGGTCTAAATTGAATCATAGGGGGAAAAAGGAATGAGTTTGGAATATATGATTTTTTATGAGGCCCTTCCAACTCCAACAGTTCTCATTTCAAGGGGTGTGGTCACATGCTGTAATACACACTTGGGTGGGATTCTGAGACTGCATGGGGGAATCCACTTCCTGCAAAGGACAAAGTTGAGCAGCAAATCCTCCCATCCTTCCTTGCTATGCACAGCTGCAGCTGCCAATTGTCATAATTATGCTGATTTAATGTATTATGTACAACATTTACAATAATCTCTAGAGGGTTTGGGGGATAATCAAAGAAAGATTATAATAATACTTCAGCTCTCACAACTGGTAGCCATTAACTTTGGCTGCAAGTACATAAAAACATAAGAATGGCCATACTGGGTTAGACCAATGGTCTATCTAGTATCTTCTGAAAGTGGCAGGTGCCAGATGCTACAGAGGGAATGAACAGAACAAGACAATTATTGAGTGATACATCCCCCATCATCCAATCCCAGGTTCTGGTAGTCAGAGGTTTAGGGACATCCAGAGCATTGGATTGCATCCCTGACAATAGCTAATAGCCATTGATGAACCTATTCTCCAGGAATTTAATTATTTTTTGAACCCAGTAATACTTTTGGCCTTCACAACATCTCCTGACAACAAGTTCCACATGTTAACTGTGTGTTGTGTAAAGAAGTAATTCCTTATCTTTGTTTTAAACCTGCTGCTTATTAATGCCATTGGGTGACCCCTGGCTATTCTGTTACATTAAAAGGTAAATAACTCCTCCCTGTTCACTGTCTCCACACCATTCATGATTTTATAGATTTCATGATACTATTTTGTAATAATTAATGAGTATCATATTCCCCCTCAGTCACTTCTTTTCTAAACTGAACAGTCCCTATCTTTTTAATCTCTACTCATATGGAAGCTATTTCATACCCTTAATCATTTTTTTTGTTCTTGTCTGTACCTTTTCTAATTCTAATATTTTTTTTTGAGATGTGGTGGCCAAAAGTGCATGCAGTGTAGAAGGTGTGGGCATACCATGGATTTATATAGTGGCATGATATGTTACGTTGTATTATCTATCCCTTCCTCAATGGCTCCTAACATTCTTTTAGCTTTTTTGACTGCCACTACACACTGAGCGGATGTTTTCAGAGAACTATCCATAATGACTCCAAGATCTCTTTCTTGAGTAGTAACAGCTAATTTAGACACCATCATTTTCTATATATAGTTGAGATTATGTTTTGCATTACTTTGTATATATTAACAATGAATTTCAACTGCCATTTTTTTGCCCAGTCACCCAGTTTTGTGAGATCCATTTGTAACTTTTCACAGTCAGCATTCAACTTAACTGCCTTGAGTATTTTGGTATTGTTTGCAAACTTTGCCACCTCACTGTTCAGCCCATTTTCCAGATCATGTATGAATATGTTGAGGACCCCCCCACACACACACACACATTTACCTGTCCACTGTGAAAACTGACCACTTATTCCTATCCTTTGTTTCCTATCTTTTCAGCTGTTACTGAGGACTTTCCTTCTCCCACAGCTGCCTACTTTGCTTAAGAACCTTTGGTGAGGGACCTTGTCAAAGGCTCTCTGAAAGTCCAATTACATTATATCCATTCGATCACCGTTGGGCACGTTTGTTGACCCCCCAAAGAATTCTAGTAGATTGGTGAAGCGTGATTTCCCTTTGCAAAAGCTGTGCTGACTCTTCCCCAACATATTGTGTTCATCTATGTATCTGACAATTCTGTTCTTTATTACAGTTTTAACCAATTTGCCTGG
Source organism: Mesoclemmys tuberculata (assembly GCA_007922155.1). NCBI lineage: Eukaryota > Metazoa > Chordata > Testudines > Chelidae > Mesoclemmys > Mesoclemmys tuberculata. Next base: position 2,637,679 of record ML675641.1, read on the forward strand.
TACTGAAGTTAGGCTTACCCACCTGTAATTGCCAAGATAACCATGGGAGCCTTTTTTTAAATTTGGCATCACATTAGCTATCTGCCAGTCATCCAATACAGAAGTTGATTTATGCAATAGATTACATAGCACAGTTAGTAGCTCTACAATTTAATTTCTGAGTTCCTTAAGAATATTATCTGATTCTAATGACATATTACTGTTTATCAATTTGTTCCAAAACCTCCTCTATTGACAACTCAATCTGGGACAGTTCTTCAAATCTGCCATCTAAAAAGAATGAGTCAGGTGTGGGAATCTCCCTCACATCCTCTGCAGTGAAGACCAATGCATAAGAATTCATTTAGTGTCTCTGCAATAGCCTTATGTTCCTTGAGTGCTCCTTTAGCACTTCGATTTTGCTCCACTGACTGTTTGGCAAGCTTCCTGCTTCTGATGTACTTAAACAAAAAATGCAGTTAGTTTTTGTGTCTTTTGCTACATGTCCTCCAAATTCTTTTTAAAAGATGTCTTTTTGTTTTGAATCACCTCTTTTACTCTCTTGTATAGCCATGGTTGCATTTTTTTGGCCTCTTACTGTTTTTTTTATTTAGCATATACATATAGTTTGAGCTTCCATAATAGTGTTTTTAAAAGGCTTCCCTGCAGCTTGCAGGCATTTCACTCTTGTGACTGTTCCTTTTAATTTCTATTTAACTAAAATGTACTAATGGAGTCATGGTATACTGCTATAGTCTCAATCCTTGAAATTAATCAAACTTAAAAAGCCCCTGATTAGAAAAGGATGAAGAATTTTGTCATATCCCATTGCTATCTATTGGACACCAATGGAAACAGCAGAAAAACTATTGCCTTCTTGTTTGTCTACACTGCATCGTAAATCCAAGGTTGGGAGAACCCAAGTTAGCAGATCCTAACATTTGTTATCCTAGGGCTTGAGTATCTACACTCGTCTGCAACCCCGTGTTAGGAATTGTTGAACTCTGGGTTCCAACCTGGGGCTCCAGCACCTTACATTGCATTATGCAACCCAAACTCCAACCACCCATACCCCAGACTTCCTAATGTCCTCTAAAATGTGACCGCTCTAGCCCTCTGTTTGTGGTGCAGTGTGGGAAAATTTGACTGTCCACAGGACAAAGAAAATGGGAGTATGAGATTGCTGAATACTTTTGGCAGACTCCCAGAGTGCAAGTCTGGTGATGCTGCATCTACACTGCAAAACAATAGGGCTTAAACTGCTAGGTCCCAGCTTGACTCAGGCTCAGACTCTCCACTCTTGTGGGGTCCTGGGACCTCAGGTCCGAGTCCTGAGTTAGCGCAATTTGTATGAACCTAAGTTTAAACCCTGGGCTTACAATGCAGCATAGACATACCCTAAGACAGCTGAAATCTGAACACCCAGATGGCATGTGTCCCATAAGAATAAAGGGATAGGCCCTTCCAAAGAGCCCATAGACGCTAGCATATAAAACTGAGATCACCATGTGCTCAAGAGAATTGACTGAACCCAACAAGAAGCTGCAGAATCCTAAGAACAACTGCCTTGCAGAAAGAACTCTTTGCCATCCTAGGGTGAACAGAAAAAGAAGTGGATAAATTTCATTTCAAAGATCATATTTCCCCTTCTATTCTATTAACAATAAGCAAGTGTCCTGATTTGAAAAATACTGTTCAAGTTAAACCTTGATCTGAAAAAAGCCCAGCTTTAAAAATAGTAAGTTAACATTTCCTGGACTGAATAAAAAGGGATTATTCTACTAAAACTTATCCAATTGGAAAACTGAGTTTTTTAGATTTTAGCTGCAAAATCTAACTAGCAAATTCATAACCTGATCCCCCTTTCCTATTTACAGAGGTAAGTAAATGGACAGTGGAAGGATATTAATTACTTTTTTAAAACGTCTAATTATCTGTAAATGCACTATTTAACTTCACTACTTCTGGCATACTCTCTAGTCAGACAATACTGCAAAATTTGCCTCTTGCCAATTAACTTTTACACCATTCTCCTGGCCTCCATGTGAAAGAATAAATCCACCATCACCACAGAACAAGGGTGACACACTTGCTCTAAGGTTCTAACTTCCCTTCTGAAATAGCTGATTAACAGCTTGTAATATACCTGCAACTACTGTAATTATGTTAGTATTTAACCTCAGTAGAAAATTTCAATAAGAAATTTTGCTGACTTGCAAGGACATTGATAAGTTGACTATGTTTTCATTCCTGTGTCTTTTTGAAAGGTTGACTGCATGTAACGGCACTATTTAAAAAGAATTAATTAATAGGTTCTGCTACTTATCTACATTTTTTTAATCTTTTTTTCCCCAAACTGAATTGAAAAAGGTTTTCATTGACTTAAAAGTTTTCAAGGAATTATTCTCATGAGATAATACTTATTAGGAAGCTTTCTTCAAATCTACCAACAGCTCTAACAATACGTCAAGAGAATACCGAAGAATATCGGGACGTAACAGAATTAGTAGAACATAAAACCAGTAAATAGAGATCATGATACTACTCTCCCTGAAGCCAAGGGGAAAGCCTCTATTGAATTGACGGCGCAGGATGATACAGAACACCCACTGTAATGTCTATTAAAGCAACATAAAAATTCCTTTGATTTTAATGGGCAGTGGAGCAGGCCCATAGTGAGCAAGACTTGTACACTAAAAGGCAATGTGACCAGATTGTGATCCACTTGCTCCTAATGGTAAGCAGTTACTCATAGTCTTCACAAAGTCTTTATGGTTGAAAAGAGAAAACAAAACTCACTGTTTTCTAAAATGTACTGCACCTAATAAGGCTTATTAAACACAAAAAAGACAGTTGCACTGCTTCAAATAAATTGTTGGCTGTTTTCACAAATGCATCAATTGTGTTGAAACTTAATCCTCTTCCTTTGAAGTTATCCTTCCTTCACAGGTGTACCATTGAAGTCAGATCATATTTCCTTTCATTAGATCAAAGTCAAACAGAATATTTAGAAAACCAACTTAAAAATAACAGAAGGAAAACAGAACTAAAAAGAGAAATATGTTTCATAGGCAATGAGTACCTCTGTACTAATGGTAGAGTATTAAAAGTTAGAATCATATTTTCCAAATTCATTTTCATATTTTAATTTTTTTAGATCTTCAGAATAAATACAAAAAAATGTGTAAGAAGGCACAAACATAACACGTCTCAAGCTCTTTACATCCTACTGGATTTTTTTTTATTTCTTCCATTTCAACATATATTTGTTTATTCAATGGGGGCCCCAGAGCTAAAATATGGCAATTTTTCATCACTCAAAATAAGAGAAAAAGAAATAGTACAATTGCTATTTTGTAAATAAACAAACAAACAAATAAAACAAAATAAACATTTTCCCTTTTTCAATCCACTGCAGTAAGAACTGGTAGCATGACATATCAACCTCTCCTGCATCAAGTTCTACAATTCAAGCATTAACTGAATAGTTGATTTTATTCCTATTTGGCTGTGAAAATCTTGAACGTCCTGAAATACTACAATTTACCCTGAGTTTAAACATATCCTTTCCCCAATCTTCCAAACAAATTGTTAAGCTCATTATTGCTATTAACAATTTTAGCATCAGGCATTTAAACAGATATCAATATTAGCTCTACTATATTAATCTGAAAACTGTAGGACATATTTATTTTACCTCCAAAAGAGATTCCTCAAGTTTAGCTAACTGAATCTTCTTATCCTCTTCCTGTTGCAAGAGTTTTGTCTTCTGTTCTTCCAAATCTGGTTTTTCATGCTGGATAGTTAAAGCTAAAAGCTAAGAGGAAAGCAACATATTCAACAAGAAGGAATAGAATACTGTACTAACCTCAGTAATATGTATGCATCAATTTTGGCCGTGTACATTACTAAATAATTAGTACATGCTTAAAAGCTAGGGTCTTTAAGTCCAGTATTATATCCTTTGTGTGTGCAAAATACAGTGAAGATAAATGAAGTACGTTGTGAGAACAGGTGAAAGAATGGGCTACAGAGGCTACATCTACATTCCAAGCTAGAGGTGTGAATCCCTGCTCATGTAGACTTACTTGTACAAGCTTTCTGATTTAGCAAGCTGCTAATAGTAGTATAACTACTGAAATACAGAGAGCTGTGGCACGGGTTAGCCAAATGAGGTACAAACCCACCTGAATCCCGTTGATACATACTTGCAGTGTATCATACCGCAGCTGCTGCTCCTGCTACTACACTACGATTTTAGTGCATTCACTCAGATGAGAGACAGCACAGGTATGTTTATCCAAGCTGGGAAGCACACACATAGCGCATAACAGAGACGTAACCAAAAAGTATATCCAATGAGAAATAATGGTAATTTCTTATATGTTTATTTGGCTTCTTCCAGCAATGTATGCTAACACAAACAGTCTTCCTACCAAAAGCTGAAGACACGAAAAAGCAAAGCTTTTCTTTTATCACTGCTCATCTGTTTTCATCAGGCAGAGATCAGTTGTATGTCTGGGTAAACTAGACATTTTGAGATTTTCCGTTTTCCCCAATGTCAATTTTTCACTCCATTCTGTTTGTTAGTTTTGAAGATAGCTTCACAATAAGTAGTGTTTTGAAGTAATGAGGGTTTTTGTAATTCCTCATTTTTTTCTAGTGGCCCTCTATTTATCCCACTTTTCTCTAAATGTCATAGACCATAGTCTCAGCATCTTCCACCAACTTGGATGAAGTTAAGACCTAACACAATCAGCCTTTTGAGTTCATTAACCTCTTCTAGACAACAAGACAAGGTATTTTGACACTGGCAGTACTGTTTGGCAAGGATACAAGACTGGAGAACAGTTCTGCTAGAATTTCAAAAGCATCATGAATGCTATTACAAATGAAACTAGTAAATTAGGGCTTAATCTGCTTTAGTTGAAATCACTGGAGAATTCCCATTTACTTCACTAGGTGTAAGATGGATGAAGACTCTTACATCTGCCAGTCTATGATTTGGTTGTAGGGTACATCAAAAAAAAAAGAGTTAAAATTTGTAATTTAATTTAATGTATTTAATTATTTTAATAATTTTATTGTTTAAATTTCGTGCCCATTTTTGTGCTGCATTGTCCTTACAACAGATGGAGGTTGCGGCTAGATTCTCTCAATGGGGCCTCAGCCAGGGTTATGTTGTCAGAGGTTAAGCTGTATCTAGAGATGAATGCAGTCCAATGTCCATTAATCATTATTATTTTATTATAAGAAATGTTAAATGCCTACCTGTCCTCTTAAACCACTTCTTGTTGTAGTAAAATTAACTTCAGTAACAATGGAGGCTGCATCAGGTGGAATAAAGGGATTTGGGTTTCGTGTTGACAGAAATAGGCGGAATTCTTCATTATAGTCAATGATTTTGTCACCTATTTGTACAGCATATCGTGGTCCTATTAAAAATACATAAACATTACTCTAGACACGATTAGAATTCCAGAATTGTCCAAAAATAAATATCCACAGTGTGAAAGAACTTGAGAACAAAATGTAGGTTTAGTTTAAAAGAAATAGTTTTATAAAAAACTAAAAAAATATTTTAATAAATATTATAAAAAATAAATTAAGCTATTTTAATGAGATTAACTTTTCCCTATCTTGTTGGAAATAAAAATACAGTAGCATTGTACAAGTGCATTAGAACCAGATACTGAAAAGACTCAGACCAGTTTGCTTTAATTAACCAAATACAAAAAAGTAAATGAAAAGCATAAGTGGCAAAAAATACTTTAGAGGTAAAGTAATAATAATAATAGTCAGAGCGACAGCGCAGGTAAAATCTTCTTTCAGCTGTTCCAGTAATGTAAAGTGGACTTAAAATCATCCCAAATTGCACAGCTGGGGATTCCTCTCTTGTAGAGGAATCCTCTGGTGGTTTATATTCACCCACTCCCCACTCAGGAGGCATTTGGGGCATACCGGGGGCCGGTGGGGACACAATCTGAGCACTCTGGCTATCCTGGGACCATCCAATGCTCCCAGCTGATGTAAATTAGAGCAGACCTAAAGCTACTATATCTTGTTCTAGGGGTCATTATCCCCTCCTTTCATCCCAGTCTGACCCAGGATCCCCTTCCTTCCTTACTCTGTGGTGCTGAAGTCATGTTCAGAGCAGTTAGGGACTGACTCCTAGAATTTGTGGGGCATTACGTGTAACAGTACTGAGGTATGCACCATTCTAGAAATGCAAAACAGCTAGAAGCTTAGCTTAACTGGCTAGTTTAAATGGGTTAATAGACATTTTGTGTGTTGGGAGTAGTGTAAACCAACAGGAGTTTATCAGTGAATCTGACCCCATTACCTGTGGGAAGTCTTCAGGTGAAACCTACTGTTGATGCGTAATAGTAGTAGTTTCAATATAATTTCTATAACTCTCTGTTGTACATTTACAGAAGGTTCCCAATGTACCTGATATAAGAACCATTTGTGGGACCAGCCTATTGCAGATGAGAGAAAAGAGGGGGCAAAAGGCTTATCAAGAGCCCCCTGCTTAAGTCAAAGATCATCACTTTGGATGTAGGAAGAAAACAGATGCAGCTTAAATTCTACTTTCCCTCAGAAGCAGGTTAATCAGGAGGGGCAAAGACTTGATTTTGCCCTATAATGCACCAATCAGTGGATCTGGCAGGGTGCATCGAAAGGGAGACAATCTACATCTGGTACAGGCATTGCACAAGCATTTACCTTCTGGAAGCAACAGGGCAGCAGGGAAGAAATTGCGATGCAGAGATGCTCTCTGAGTCACAACTCCTTCCCAGAAAATCAAAGACAGCACACACAGGTGCTTCTGTATTTTCAGAGCTACAAGCAAAGAGTCAAAATAGCCCTAAATATAAATCTGTTACAAGTACATTGTTACAGGTGAAGGCTGTGTGTACTAGTTTAGATTCTTCACCAGGGACCAAAATAATGTTCAGGCCTCTGTTGTAAAAATGTCAAATCAAAAATGGAATCTGTATAAGTACAAAGTGACTGCGATATATCAAATAACGTTCTTCTTTTATTAACAAGTCAAGAAAAGTTGACAAGCATTCTTTTAAAATGACTCAAAACAAAGCACTTTCTTCCATGAATATACTATGAAATGTACATCAGTTTTTATTGAATTTTATCCCATCAGCTCATTGGACCTCATACCTATGGGTAACTATTTACCCCCTCCATCCTCAAATCATTTTGATGTTTCTGTGCTTTTTCTATGGCTTTCTAACAAATTAAAGAGAAACTGCAACACTAACAATCTAAAAAGCTGATTTCCAGCCCTAACTTAAGGCACTTCATTTTTGGACTCTGTAAGGGCGAGAGATCCTCAACAAAAGCATGTGCTTCAAAGTACCACTAAAAAGTCAACTTAAATTTGAGAATGGTTCAATCTGTCTTGTTTTATTCTATTTGAGAAAACTTTAAATATGTTTAAATTATCCTCACAGTGAACAAGCATAGGTCTGCAACGCAGTTCACACATTACGTTAATAGTGGAAGGTAAACATAAAGCAGAAAAATCCTAAACAACATTCATGTTTCTAAAAAGTAATTGATTTAAAATTAGATTCTGTACTAAGTACATTGATTTAATTCACAGATATCTAAAACAGCTCTCCCTCAAAGTGTCAGGCATTTACCTTGAGCAATAAGATCTTTTCTTAACAGTGGATAAAGAACTGGCTCTACTCCATCCATCTCCTGTAGAATAAGTGTTTTCCCAAATCTCACTGCTAGCTCAAGAGCAGTAATGAAGCTAGCATCCTGTGTAAATAAAAATTAATGCCTATTGATTTATTTAATTCCTGAATAGTAATACATTTCTTATTCTATTATGGAAACATTTAATGTTGTGCAAAGAATCTGTACCTCCTTAGGGATGCACACCATAAGATTCTTTTGTCAAAAAAGTATTGTAGTTACCTGTTGTATTTTAAATATATTTCTCTCTGCAGATTCACATGCTAGGAACAGCATGCCCTGCCAAGCAAGTCACTGAAGAATTTAAAGTAGTTAAAACTGATATGCAAGGGACATCAGACCAAGTGAACTGCAACCAGGAGTACAAAACGTATCTTCACTTAACTATTTTTGGTACCTCTCTCCTACCAGTGTCATGGAGTGCATACCCCATGCTGGTCCAGCAACCAATGAGTTAATGCAGGTTCAGCAGCAAAACAGGCTTAACGGCCCTAGAACCCAGTGGAGTGGGCAGGCCTGGGTTCCCTTACCAATCCCGGGATATTTAAGAACTGAAGGAGTTTCCAGACCCCTAAGCACTTGACCACCTGACCCCATCAAGCATAAGGGGAAACCCATATACCCCAGGAGAACTCAGGGAACAGGAACTGACCAACTGACCCACCAGGGGGAGCGAACTCTGGGGCAATCCCCCATCTGGCCAAAGAGAGTGCTGTTGCATAAACACAACAGCTCACAATCAGGAAACATTATTAATAGTCCAAAGCAGAGAGGAACAGAAGCAGTGTATTGGGAATAACTATTAAGTAGTCTCCTATTCTCCTTTGTGAAGTTGTGTCTGTGGATATCCACTGTAGTAGTCCAACAAACACTGACACTGTTTAGTAGTGGAGGTACTACCTATTCAGGAGAATAAAGCACTGCCCTCCCAAAATGAGTATCTGCTCATGTCTCAGAATAAGAATAATGAAAGAGTGACTTGAACTTCACATGTCACCTTTCCAAATTTAATCTTTAGACATATTTTAAAGACAAATTGTAGAAACTATTAACCACTCTAGGAAAACAGACCCCAAGTCCTTCTGCTATGCACAACCTGGCCAGGCTTAGGGCAAGTCTACATTACTCCTTCATAGAATCATAGAACATTAGAGTTGGAAGAGACCTCAAAAAGTCATCTAGTCCAACCCCCGGCTCAAAGCAGGACGAATCTCAGCTAAATAATCCCAGTGAGGGTTTTGTCAAGCCGCAGTTTAAAAACCTCTAAAGCTGGAGTCAACCTAAGTTGACCTTAAGTCAACCTAATATATGTTGCTCAGGGGTGTGAAAAAGAACTCCCCCGAGCAACAAAAGTTACAGCAACTTAAGCACTGTCCACACCAGAACGATGTCAGCAGAAGATGCTCTCCTATAGGCATAGAGCGTCTCCACCAGATGCGATACAGCAGCACAGCTGCATCAGTGCAGTTGCACCGATGTAATGCATTTAATGTAGATCTGCCATATGATAGTTTTTGCCCCAAAATAGCAAGGTCTTTTGTTTTCTCTCCAACAGCACAAGATGATTTTCAAATAGCTTCTCAGAAGGCTGTAGTTGCCAGGATCTTAGCAAGGGCAGTCAGGACCAAAGGTAAAAGCTGGGTCAAACCAGAGGCTGGGAGTAGTGCAAGTGTTCATAGTCAGGTTCCAGGTCAGGGTCAATATCAAGGGTCAGAGTCTGAGTTAGGTTTCAGGGTCTGAGTTAGAAGGCAAAATCCAAATCAAATCAAGGTTGAAGCCAGGAGTAGGAATGGTTGAAGCCAGGAGATTGACACTGTTGCCTGGACACTTCCTGGAATGTCCGCTGGGTTTATATAGGGCAGGGAGCCTATCAGGAGTCGTGAGATTGCTGCCTGTCAGACCCCTTGAGGCAAGACTATCCATGGTCTATGTCCACAGCAGATCATGAGCAGTGGCACACAAGCTGATTCCAGCTGTTGTTGTATGGCAGCTGTCGGCAGCCTAGCATTTCTGCAGGCCTAAGTTCTAGATTCAAGGGCCTTACAGTAGTTCTTCATAGTAACAACCAATAGTCCTTGTCACATCTAAGCTATGAAACCTGGCTTTGTCCAGTAAATCATAGGACTTTGGAAGAACTCCAGTAAAGAAGAGATGAATTCAGATGAAAGTTGGAGATTATGTTAGTCAAAAATTTTGGCTGTGGTCCCAAGGTACCTTATCTTTATTTAAAAAAAAATAAAAAGCATGAGAATAGTTCATCGTAATAACTTGCTGCTGTGAAATTATTCTGTGTGGAAGCAACATAAAGCACATTTGACAGACAAGGATCTAGCCCTATAATTTTAACAAACCTGATTTCTGTGCTACTCATATCAACTTGTCATCTCTATTAAAATTCTAAACACCAATAATACAATTTTAAAAATTAGTTAAGCAGAACACCAAATTTGTTAATACAGGTAAACTTTTAATGTTAAAAGTATGTAAAACGTAAATTGAATCTGCCAATTTTGGTGCAATATATATAGTTAAAGGGCTTCCCAGTAGATATAGAAAGAGTGACTGCATATGGAGTTATTTCCTCCTAGAACTTTGTATGAAATTATATGATCCCAGGAACCTGGCTACATCATCAGTGAATACCATCACACTTTCCCTCAACCTACACCCTGGGAACCGAGGGCCAGCAGAGCTCAGCCAGAACTGAAGATATAGGATTAAGAATCAATACTGGACCTGTTGGTTAATAACGTCCAAGCGAGATTCTTTCAAATGTGTTTTCAGCCACTCTGTTGCCCTTGAAGAAGGATCTATCAAAAAGGGACAAATTCGACTCTGGAAAAAAAAATATATGCTACAATCTGGTTTTAGGAAGAAAATGTCAAATTAACAAATTTCTTCATTTCCAAAAAATATAAACAACACTGAATAATTAGACATTTCAACAGTTGTTATTATTACTGAAGTGCTTGATCAAAGCAGGCAGCCTAATATCAGAACCACAACAATTCATTCCGGCAGAAGAACACTAATATTTTGTAATACAATTATATTCCCAGGTGTTAGGTTCCCTTTCCAGAAACTGGGCACATCTGCTCCATTTCTCTCCATGATTACTATATTGTCTTTTACAACCTTCCCTAATCACCTCTACCACCACTTTGTTCCTTGTTAGAAGTATGTCTTCACCTCTCCCACCCTCTGGCAGTTTTCTTCTCCCTCTGACAAAAAATATAGCACTTTTCATCTGTGTATCTCAAAGCACTTTACAAAGAAGTATTATTATGGTCATTTTACAGACAAGGAAATAGGTAAAAACAATAGTTTGCCTATAGTCACAAAGAAAATGAATGTCACAATCCTGCAGACACTACTGTGGGTAGTGTTTTGCATTATAATTAGTACCAATAGGAAATCATCACATTGTAGCCTTCATAATGATGATGTTGTAGGCTTTCTTTTTAATAACTCATTTAAATAATCGCTGATGCCCCAATGGAAAACCATACTACGTTATCAGCATAAGGATGGTATCAAGCTGTGTTAGCCATTAGTAAGCTGGAATTTATCTTATGACAAGGTCTGTCATGCTCGAAGGCTGAGAACAGATGTAGGGGATGTATTCGAAACACTGAGATTTTAACCCTTGCTACACTACCTTATGCTTAATTGTTCAACACCTAAATTGCTCGATATTTCCTAAGAATATAGAGACCATTCAGAGAGTGGTGTGCTAAGTGGAAGGAGAGTTTCTGCAAGGTATGGTCAGGTTTGGAAACTTGCCTTCAATAAGTCATGCCCAGCCCCGTTTCAACCTACTCAAAAAACCCTTCCTTTCTTAAACTGGTCTGTTTTAGACAGGATTACAGTAGGAAGAAACCAATATAATGCTGGTAACATGTTTGCACAGAACTCTTCGTCTACATCCCACTTCGGGGTCTGAAGGAGTGGGAAATGTGGAGTATTAAGGAGCCATATTAACAAGACAAAAGGGAAACAGGTTTCTGCCTTGGGAAGGGAATGAATACTTGGCTCCTGTATCCTATCTTAAAAACTAAGGGCTAGATTGACAATGGCCATTTGTGCACATGTCCAGTAGGAGGGTGAAGCAGCAAGTGGATCTGCCATCCTTACTTGGCTCACAGAACAGCCAATCATAATTTCAGTTGTAGAAACTGTTCCTTTTGTGAGGCAGAAAGCAAGCTGCACAAAAGGGGGCTGGAACTACTCACTATATTAAACTCAACAGATGGGAGATAGTACGTGGAAGAGTATCTTGGAAAACAGTGATTGAAAAAGCAGTGACTCTGAAAAAAATAGTAGTCATAGTGGACAAATAACTCAACATGAGCTCCCAGTGCAATGCTGTGGCAAACAGCCCTAATGCAAACAGCCCATACCTCTCTATATGTCATTGGTGAGATTAATGCTGAAATACTGCATCCAATTCTAGTGTCTAATTTTAAAAATTATGTTGAAAAACCAGAGGGGTACAGAGAAGAGCTACAAAAATTATTTGAGGGCCAGAAAAAAACCTACATTTAGAGACTTAAAGAGCTTGTTCTTATATATGATCAAAAAGAACACTGAGAGGTGATATGTTTACAGTGTATAAATACCTTTACAGGGAGAAAATTCCAAGTACTAGAGGGCTCTTTAACCTAGTGTAGAAAGGCACAACAAAAATCTATGGCTGGACGTTAAAGCAAATTAGAAATAAGGCACAGATTTTTTTTTTTTAACAGTGAGGGTGATTAACCACTAGAACTACCGAAGAAGTGGAGAATTCTCCATTTCTAGATGTCCTCAAGTCTTCAAATCAAAGATAGATATATTTTTAGAATATATGCTTTTGTCAATCACAAATTATTGGGCTCAGTACAGGAGTAACTGAGTGAAATTCTATGGTCTGTGTCATATGGGTAAGACTAGATAATCTAATGGTCCCTTCTGGTCTTAAAATCTATGAATTTATAAATCTATGTGTTTGCAGGATGTGGCCATATGTTTTATATCTTGGCAATGGAATGGAGGATATGAAAAAATGCACATTTGTAACACAGTGGATAATTCTCAATAGAGTGTAATAATATTAACGGTAACTCACATGTTTGGCTTAATTTGAGGGAAAGAGGGCTATTCCTTTTGGATTTTCAGATAAAAATTATAAAACCAAAAAAGAAAAATGCATAAATTCTGAAACGGTTTTGTTACTTTCATTTTAGACAACTCAGAGCTGTGTACATAAACAAGTAGCATAAATCTTGATTTCTGTAATGTTTGTGCCTTCAGTAGTACTAACAAGATAATAAAGATGAATAAGGTTATAAAGGTATCCAGAAAAATAACCTACTACAACCAGTTACAGTGAAAATGCTTCCAAGAGAAGAAACAAAAAATACAGAAATGTTTACCTGCAAGATCACAAGAGCATTTTCTATGGAAAGGTCATCTGAGGGTAAACCTTCACTTTTCCAAATTAGTTGTTCACTCTCAGTGCACAGAAACCGACGCATATCAAATTCTGGCAAATTAAAGATAGATTTATTAATTATATACCATGTACCTGTGCTAACATTTATATTCTGTTTATATCATGTAACTAGTTACAAGAGATACTGCTGTATACAACATAGTTCTCTATATTTCTGTTACAATTTTTTTTTAAATAACAGCTATTTGCTATATCTCTGATGTTATAGGAGAGTGTTATTAATACATATAGGATAAAGAAATGATTGCCTTCAGAGGATCCCTCATTTTTGGGATAGACAAATTAACAATATTCCAGGTAAGAGGATCTATTCTTTTCATCTTTGCTTTCTCTGAAGTGATTGTGTGCCTATATGCAATCAAAAGACATTATAGTCTGTGCAGGTTTATGTTGTTATAAGTATTTGGGAAGACATACCCCTGGAAGAAAAATTAATTTTTGTCACTTTCCCATCCAGGGATAGCAAACTCAGTTAGATCACTGTTAATTGCCAAATCTGTGCCTACCTGTAGCTACAGTACGTAAGAACATAAGAATGACCATACTGGATCAGATCAATGGTCGATCTATCGTGTCTCTGAAAGTGGACAGTGCCAGATACTTCAGAGGAAATTAACAGAACAGGATAATTTTGAGTGAGCCATCCCGTGTCATTCAGTCCCAACTTCTTGCAGTTGCAGATTTAGGGACACCCAGAGCACAGCTAACAGCTATTGATGGACCTGTTCTCCATAAATTTACTTAATTCTTAATTCTTTTCTGAACCAGTTATACTTTTGGCCGTCACAGCATTGCAATCTACAAGTTGACTGTGCAAAGTGTGAAGAAATCCATTTTGTTTGTTTTAAACCTGTTGCCTATTAATTTCATCGGCTGACTCCTAGTTCTTATGTTATGTGAAGGGGTAAATAATACTTTTCTATTCACTTTCTCCATACCATTCAATATTTTAAAGACTGATCATATCCCCTCTAAGTCTTTCCTTTTCTAAAATGAACAGTCCCTGTCTCTTTAATCTCTCCTCATATGGAAGCTGTTCCATACTCCTAATCATTTTGTTGCCCTTCTCGGTTCCTTTTCCAATTCTAACATATCTTGTTTGAACCAGGGCTACCAGAACTGCATGCAGTATTCAAGATGTGGGTGTACCACAGAGTGATATAATGGCAGGATGATATTTTCTGTCTTTTTATCTCTCCCTTTCCTAATGGTTCCTGTATTCTGTTTCCTTTTTTGATTGCAGCTGCACATTGACCAGATGTTTTAAGAGAACTATCCACTATTATTCCAAGATCTCTTTCTTGAGTGGTAACAGCTAATTTAGACCCCATCATTTTGAATGTATAGTTGGGATTATGTTTTTCAATGTGAAGTAGTGTTATTAATCTGTCAAAGCATTATGAATTTCTAAAATTTATAAACAAAAATATATGTTAGAATCATCAATATCTCTCACTTTGTAAAATTAACAATCTCTGACTTCTCTTCATATCAAAGAAAAAAAGATACTTACTTTCAAGACCAGCTGATTTTGTCCATTCATCCAAGCTAATTTTTCTCTGATCCTCTGGAGCAGCAGAAAGATAAGTAATAAAAGCAGCAGCCAACTGAGCTCTTTTAGGCAGAGTAGTTAGTTCATCTGTTATCTCTGAAACCTAAAAAAAGGGTACATAGTATAGAGGTTTATTACACAAAATGCTACATAAAAAGAACATTAAGGTTGCAAAGTCAAGCACTCAAAAGCACTCATGCAATTCTCATTAAAGTCAGAGAGTCTTTCTATTTCCTTTAATGGGAGTTGAATAGGACTGCTTCTTCTCTAAAATGAGTGACCCAAGTTTCAGAATGAACAATACCTAGCCCTGGACCAGTGACACATTTAGGAATCTGATTTCTTGCATACCATTAGCAGGAGATTCCCAATTTCTCAAGGGAAGGATCTGAGATTTAAAAAAAATGGTTAACTATCTTTTCAGAACTGTTGTTCTCCGAGATATGTTGCACATGTTCATTCCACTATAGGTGTGTGAGCACCTTGTGCACAGTTGTCATAGATTTTTGCCTTAGCAGTACCTGTCAGTGCTGCACAAGCCCCTCTATTGCCTCACACCACTGCACGCAGATGTAAAGGGGCCGTGCTGTCTTCGATCCCCCTCAGTTCCTTCCAACCGGAAAGATTCTGATAGAGAAGAGAAACAGGAGGGTCGTGGAATGGACGTGTGAAACACATCTCCAAAATACAACTGTGATGGAAAAGTAGGTAACGTTTTTTTCTTCAACTGACTGTACCTGTCCATTCCACTGTAGATTTGAAGCAGTTCAAATTGGCAGTGGGCTCGGAGTCTACTTGAATAAGGACTGAAGGACTACTCCGCCAAATCTGTCATCCTCTCTGGATTGAGCAAGTTGCCACCCTACAAATATCCAGAATGGGAGGGAACCCTAGTCAAAAAAGCCACAGAAGCCATCGTCAACCTGGTCAAGTGAGGTGCAATATTGGTCAAATACAGCTGGAAATCCAAGGAGAGATCATCTGGAAAGAGACTGCATGGCCTTTCAGTCAGTCTGAAAATGTGACAAAGAATTGAGACAAAGACCTAATGGTCTAGTCCACTCCAGGTAAAAACACAAAGCTTTTCTAACATCTGAAGTGCAGCATTTTTTCTCCCCTTTCCTCAAATGGGACTTTGGAAAGAATGCTGGTAAATAAATTGCTTGATTCATGTGAAATTCAGAAACCAATTTAGACAGGAATTTAGCATGAGGCTGAAGGAAAACCTTGTCCCTAAAGAAAATTGCACAGGGTGGCTCTGATACCAAAGCTTGCTGCTTGCCTATGCTCCTGGCCAAGGTTATACCAACCAAGAAAGCTACTGTTATTGACTGGTGCAACAGAAAACAAGTTACTAACAGCTCAAAGGGGGTGATCCATCAACACTGCTAGAACCAGATTTAAACTGGTATAATCTGAGCAAACACTTTATAAACCTGATGGGCATTGAGTTCAAAAAACTTGACTGGTTAACCACAGGCAGGTGGAAAGCTGAGATAGCTGCCAGATGGACTCTGTTGGAACTAAGAGCCAATCCTTGCTGTTTCAGAAATAAAATATAGTCCAAGATATGTCTAATTGGAGCTTAAGATGGGAGAATGTTTTTTATGTGAACCAGATGGAGAATCTCTTCCACTTAGCAAAGTATGTAGACCTGCTTGAAGACTTTCTGTATTCAGTAGCACTTCCTGCACACCCTTAGAGTAAACTTGCTTCAAGGTTGATAGCTGTCAGGTGAAAGGCCTGAAAGTTGGGATAACAAAGGCTGCTATTGTCCTAGGAGATGAGATACATATCTCAGGAGCAACAGTGGAGATCTGACCAATTGGGCTAATAGGGTTGAAAGTCAATCTCAATGAGGCCATGCAGGGACTATTAGAATAAGGTAAGCAGAATCTTGCTTGACTTTGGATAAGATTTTGGGCAGAATGGAATTGGAGGAAGGGCATACAGCAGGCCTCTCAACCAAGGCAGAAGGAACATATCTGTTGGTGAACTTGGGCTGAGGCCCACTCAGAAACAAAAAAGACATTTTTGTTCTCTTTTGTTGCAAGCAGGTCCACTTGGGGAGTTCCCACCACTGGAAAACAGACCTGGAAACATCCAGTCAAGGAGACCACTCATGGTGTCCTGCAAACAACCTTCTCAGGTGATCTGCCAGAGTGTTCTGAGCACCTGGAAGGTAAGCAGCTTTCAGGTTGATGGAACTGGTGATGCAGAAATTCCACAGGAGGTTTGCCTCCAATGATAACTTTGTGAATCGGGCCCCTCCTTGCTTGTTTACATAAAACATAGCTGCTGTGTTGCCTGTGAGCACCAATAAGTTCCACCCCCTGATGTGCGGAAGGAATGCCATAAAGCTATATGGAGACTCAGATCCTGGGGAGTCCAAAGGCTCTGGGTCTGAAGTGAGCCCCCCAACCTAGATCCAATGTATTTGTGACTAGTGTGAGAGTCTGTTGTGGAGGGGCAAAGGGAACCCCCTCACAAACATTGGTACGTTCTATCTACCAGTCCAAGAAAGATAAGGCCTCAGTGAATACTTGGACCACCCTGTATATATGATGACTGGCTGGTGAGTACACTGAAGCTATACAATCCTGTAGCTGTCTGAAGTATAATCTTAGCAGGCTGCACCACATAGATGCATGTTGCCATGTGTCCTAGAAATTTGAGGCTTTACTGAACTGTGGTACAGGGTGTGCCTTTAGATCTACAGTAATGAGTCACATTGTTTGGAACATCTGCTGTGGCAGGGGAGCCCTGGCCTTTTTAGAGTCCAGGACTGCTTTAATGAATTCTATTCTTTGAACAAGATACAGGATGAACTTCTCTGTATTGAAGTTCATTCTGTATCTTGTTCAAAGAATTAGTAGACCCGGTGTGGCAAAAGTAGGATTAAATAGTGGCTATGCTGGAGAGTACCTGAGACCTGGACCTGCCTCTTATTAGCCAGTCATCCAGGAAAGGAAATACATGGAGTCCTTCCTGACTTTCGCAGGAATGTCACTACTACAGCCATGCATTTCTGTGAAAACATGAGGCACTGTTGATAGTCTAAAAGGCAGCACTGTGAATTCGCAGTGGAATCCATTTTCCCACTGTGATAATGGGGCATGGGTCGCTTGCTGATCGATTCCCTGCAGCTTGAGGTCTTCAAATCTCACTTCTGAGGATTTCAATAACTCAGTCATGGGTTCGGGGTTGTTATAAATGTGTATGGGTAGGGTTTTGTGGCCTGCCTTGTGCAGGAGGTCAGACTAGATGATCATATTGGTCTCTTCTGACCTATGAGTCTATGAGTCTATGAGTCTAATGGAATCCGTTTACCATGAATCTGAGAAATTTTCAGAGGTTCTGGTGAATTGCCATGTGAAAATAAGCAGCTTTTACGTCAAAAACAGCATACCAGTCCCTTGGATCTAAGGAATTGATAATAGACATTAGAGTGACCATCCGGAATTTCATTTAATTTCATAGGTACTTGTTTAATTGCCTCATATCTAAAATAGGCTTGAGACCTGCCTTTGACTTTGGATTAGGAAGTAGTGGGCATAAAGTCCCTTTCCTCTGAATGAAATGGGAACTACCCAGTGATGATATCCAACCGGTTCGCAACGGTTCGCACGAACCGGTTCTTAAAATAGAAAAAATTCAGCGAACCGGTTCTTAGCGCTCCCCGCCGCCGAAATTGACGAGGGAGGGTCAATTTCACTGCCGGGAGTGATTCTCCCTGCCGCCAAAATTGACGAGGGAGGGTCAATTTCACTGCGGGGAGTCATTCTCCCTGCCGCCGAAATTGACCAGGGAGGGTCAATTTCACTGGGGGGAGTGATTCTCCCTGCCGCCGAAATTGACCAGGGAGGGTCAATTTCACTGCGGGGAGTCATTCTCCCTGCTGCCGAAATTGACCAGGGAGGGTCAATTTCACGGTGGAGGGCACTGTGAAGTTTGGCTGCTGGGTTGTTGGGGTGCTGTGTGCATGATGTTTAAGAACCTATTCAGAATAGGTTCTTAAATATCACCTGCCTTTATAGAACTGGTTATTGGAAATTTGGGATATCATCATTGGAACTACCTGTATGACCCCCATAAAGAAGAGAGACTGAACCTCCTGAAGTAGCATGTTCTCATCAGAGGGGTCCTGGAAGATGGACAGTGAAGAGGAGCGGGAAGGGGAAAGTAAAAATAAATTGAAGGGTGTATCCTAGTTCCACTATGCTTAAGGCCCCGCTGATAAATGGTGATATGGGTCCAAGCACTTAGGAAGCAGGATAGGCAGTTGGTAATAATAGGAATTGAGAAAGATGGCACTGGGGGGAGTGGTACATTGTTCTCCACCAGCCGGTGGAGATGACTGCTTAAATGATCCAGGCTGCGTAGAAGAGGTGGTAGCTGCAGAGGTGGATGGAGGAGGAGGATACCTTTTGCAACCCCTGCCTCTCTTTTTGGACAGGTCCTGGGAATGCAGCAAGAGTGGCTGAAACTGCTGGGAATGCTCTGGAAGGAATGGCTTTCTTTTTGCATATAGATCACCAGAGACTTAAGGTCATCCTTGAATCCTGAAGGCTATGAAGCCTCTTATCAAGTTTTATTGGAAATCATTAAGAGGCCTTCAAATGGGAGGTTTTGAATAGTTTGTTGCACCTCAATGTGGGGGCCTGATGCCTTCAGCCAAAATGAACACTGCATCATGATAGTGGCGGCCATAGTTTGAGCTGCAGAGTCTGCCACATCCAGGCTCACCCACAATGCTGTTCTGACAACTAATTTGCCTTCCTCCACCAAAGCAGAGAACTCTTGCTTTGCCTCATTAGGAATCTTGTCTTTGAACTTCAGGATATTATCCCACAGACTGAAATCATAATGACATATCGGAACTTCCTGGTTCACAATTCTGAGCTGAAACCTCCTGTGGAATAAAATTTCTAGACAAACAGATCAGTTTTTTTCTTCCTTTCCTTTGGAGTTGAGGCCTGGTGTCCTTGCCTCTCCTTTTCGTTGGCAGCCTTGACCACAAGAAATCCTGGAGGAGGGTGCTTGTAAAATTGTTTGAATCCCTGTGAAGGGACATAATTAAGATAATAATAAATAAGAAGGGATCCACCATAAAATCTTGACAAGCTCCAGAATAGCCTTATTTATAGGGAGAGCTACATGTCCACAAGCCCATGTGACCTTTCTTGTAACTTTTCTGGTTGGATATCTAGAGTTACAGAGTCTTGATGAGCTCTAAAACCATCAAGAGGGGGGTAGGTAGACTCAGCCACTACTGCCTCATCAGGGAATGAAGAAGAAGAGGTTGAAGGTTGTTGAGGAGGTCCCTCCTCCAACTCTTTTACAGGGGAGTCCCCAGCATGCAGCTCTGTCTGCACAGTACTGATCCCAGTATTAAGGGTACATATATAGTGACCTTCCTGCAGATGCTCCCAGTGCCTGACTGATGTAGAGGTGCAGGAAGGGAACAGAGAGGTTCTGGAATGTGGAGAGAAGCCCCAAGGGGTCCAGAAGGACCATTAATATGGAGGTGGTACCCTCATCCAAGTAGGCCTACCAGAATGCCAAGGCTGCGGAGGTACCACAGCAGACAGGCACCCCACTGAGGCTGCTGGGAATGCTCAGATTGGGACATCAAGGATCCAACTTTCAGGTCTGATGTAGAAACCATTTCCTCTAACCATGGGGGAGTTAAACCTGTTGATGCCAGGCAAAGAGGTTCCAAGCCTGGAGAAGGCAGTACCAGCAAAATCATCACTGGCTTACCTCTAGAGGCAATCCAACATAGAGGTGGTGCAAGATTAAAGTAGTCGGTATCAAGTAGTGATCTGGGGAGTGGGCCGGGTCCACAGGAGCATGTGGTTCCAATACTAGTACAATGCAAGGCTCTTGGATCATGGGAGAAACCAGTACCAACAAGTTAAGCAACTCTGGCTGCCTTGAAACCCTCATGTCAACTACACTGGAAAGGGCTCCTGACCCTGTGGTACTGAGAGGTGTGCCTATCCTTCAGGGATTGTTCTCAATAGGCCCTTCCTGGGTTCTGTAGTCAGCAATGCCTGCTGGCTCACAGATTGCTTCTGGGAGGTATGACTGGGGGTTATGACTGTTTTGAATGTCCTTCTGAAGCTTTGCAACCACTCAGTTCCTTCCTCTTTGAGCGTCCCAGTATTGAGTCCTTAGGAGACTTATACAGTCTCTTCTTAAACACTGGCAACACAGATCTACTGGAGGATTCTGTCAGAAAGGGAGAAGCATTCTTCACAGACTCAGCATGCTCGTTAACCATTCAGAGTGGGAGGGTTCTGATGGCAAAGTGCAGACTCCTTGAGCAGATACTTGAGTCTGGCAGCCCTGTCCTTTTTCAAACAGGGTTTGAAACCTCCACAAATGTGATATTTGTCCTTACACATGCCTCTCCCAGACACTTAAGGCAGCTGGGATGTAGATCGCTCACTGGCATAGATCTGTTACATGAATAACAAGCCTTAAAGCCAGGAGAATGGGGCATGAGTCCAGTACTGAGCCCTGTGTCTAACCAGGCACCAGTAACCCTATGCTAAAAAGACAGTATTCCAAACTTAATACTATAACTAACTATTTACAGATGTATTATACAAGACCATAAACTACTGCATTTCACTGTAGGGGTATGTGTGTGTCTGTGTATGTCTCAAGCACAGTTGTCAGAGATTTTTCCCTTAGCAGTACCTACTTGTTAGGGCAATGCAGCCCTTTATGCCTCTGTGCAGTGGCACAAGGCACCAGAGGGAGCTCACACTGCCCTGACAGATACTGCTAAGAGAAAAATCTCTGACAACTGTGCATGAGGCAGACATACACTTACAGTGGAAAAGACGTGAAATCACTTGAAGAACAACTGTAAAACTGTGATATTTTCATTGTAGAAGAGTGATGGGATCATTTTGGGGACTAGATTCTTTATGGCACCCAGTTTCTGCTGGCCAATGGGGCATCTCCAAAGAAGCCAGCTGCAGCTTTACAATTCCAAAGGAAAGAAATCCTTAACTGACAATTAGCAGAGATGGCTTGAGAGAAAATATTGTTTTTCCCAGTGTCACTTGATACCAAACTGATAACTTAAACACATAAACCAAGATGTCATAAGTGAACCATGATTCTGCATGCCTCCATTTTTGAGTTCCCTGCATGAAACACATAAAAGCTGATTTTGAGAGATTTCTGAAAAATCAAACCTGTTTGAAGTGTCTCAGAATTGGGCAACCAAACTTACTGGTCATTTTTTATCATCTTGGCTGTAACAGTCACGAGACTTTTGTGGCTCAAAACAGTTTTACACCAAGAAAATGATAATACATTTTATCATGTTAATTAAACAATGCATTTTGTGCACATTCAGACCTCTTATACCAAGAAAACCTAAACACAATAGGAGAAATTTTCAGAAGAATTTTAAAATAAAGCTTTCAAATGGTAACAACAGCTTTTAAATATAATGGAATAAACATTTATGGGTTGCAATAGAGTGCCACGTAATTTGTACTCTACAAACACAATGTATAATCATACAATTGCCTTTAAAAAAGAGAATATAAATTAAGTCAAGCTTTTTTAATCATCTATTTTATGAAAGCTTCTGCAACAAACCTGTGTGTTCCATCTCTTGTGCTCCCTGTCAAGCTGATTAATCAGTACCTCTGCAGCTTTCAGTGTTTCTTGTGCTTTAGCTACTTCTGCTTCAAGTTTAGCTGCTTCAGTTGTTCTACGCTGGAACCTGTAAAAAACTATGCTTTTAAATTATTGTCAAGAACCAATTGGTATACTTTTTTTTAAAGTCAAATTGAAAGGATCTTTTTAAAACATTGAAGGTTTTAAGTTCCCAAATAATTAATCCCCCAAATTCTGCTCTAAATGCCCAGTCCAAACAACTAAACTGGGTAACTTTCCAGACAGGAAGGTATAGTCCCCCACCCTGGACTATACAGCAGTAGCTTTTACTGTCCTTGCAGCCCTACTCCACAATATTTGATAGTTGGTGTATCCATGCAGTAGTAGACATGCTGGCCCCACCCCAACTCCTATATGTGACAGCACACAGGCAGCACCCAGAGTTGGACTCCATATCACACAGAAGTTGTGCATCTATACATAAACTCCTGGAATACTCTTCTTAAATCCCTGTAAAACAGAACTGCATTTCAGCCCTTTTGCATCTGAATGAGAGATGCGTCACATTTTCCCATGAGGTACACAGTTCTCATATTGTGCAGATATGATAAATGCACTATGGAACATAATATTGAAAACCAATTCCTTTATTACTTAACAGCTGATACCAGACTTGATCATTCTAAGCCTGATCCAAGGCCCAGCAAGTCAATGAGAGACTTTCCTGTGGGTATTGGACTGGCCCCAGTGAGGAAAGAGTTAGGAAATGCCAGCTCTCTCAATTACTGTACATATTAATAGTATCATCAAACATAACAAGAGAAACTTCAAAATACTGAAGTCAAGTCTTGGCAGGTAACAGGAGTCTCTATTCTCCTTAAAACTTGTAAGAAATGCTATGGACACTGATTATCTACTGCGGCTCAATATTATCTTATCTTTAACTGCCTACACTTTGAAATATGGATTGAAAATTTGTGTGATTTTAACAGACCAGCACTGGCCATGACCTACAGCCCCCAGCTAAAACCTCTCCAACACATCATCAAGGATCTACAACCTATACTGGAAGACGATCCCTCACTTTCACAAACCCTGGGAGGCAAGCCAGTCCTCACTTACAGACAGTCCCCCAACCTGAAGCAAATACTCACCAGCAACTGTACATCATACAACAGAAACACTAACCCAGGAACGTATCTTTGCAACAAACCCCGTTGCCAGTTCTGCCTGCATATCTACTCAAGCGACACCATCAACGATCCTAACCACATCAGCTACACCATCAGGAGCTCATTCTCCTGCACATCTACTAATGTGCCATCATGAGCCAACAATGCCCCTCTGCCATGTACATTGGCCAAACCGGACTATCTCTATGCAAAATAATAAATGGACACAAATCAGACATCAGGAATGGTAACATTCAAAAATGAATAGGAGATCACTTCAATCTCCCTGGACAATAAGTAGCAAACTTGAAAGTTGCCATACCAACAAAAAAAACTTCAAAAACAAACTCCAGCATGAAACTGCAGAGCTGGAACTCATATGCAAATTTGACACTATCAGACTAGGTCTGAATAGAGCCTGGGAGTGGCTAGCCCACTACAAAAAATAATGTTCTCTCTTTTTACATTCACACCTTCTCATCAACTGTTGTGAATGGCCTCATCCACCCTGACTGAATTTGTCTCCTTAAGACTTACCCTCCTAACTGTGTAACTCACCCATCCTTGCATGTGTATATATACCTACCAAACTGAAATCTCCACTTCATGCATCCAGCGAAGTGGGTTTCTGCCCACAAAAGCTTATGCCCAAATAAATCTGTTGGTCTTTAAGGTGCCACAGGACTCTTGCTGTGATTTTACCATGATTTTTATCAGTATCACAGTATTTATTCCCTGCTGAAATATGCTTTACAATACCTTTATAAAGAAAATCACTTTGGTAAATTTCAGTGAATAACCCTACAGAGTTACTTGCTAACTCACACTAGTCACTTCAATACAGTGCAAAATACTAAATTTTGTGATTTACTAATGAACAAGAAAACAAACCCCAATCAAAAAGCAAGATTAATACATCACTAATTGTGCTTCACAACATGTGTTAGCTATACATCCAAATATGCTAGTAAATTAAATGCAGTATATTTTGTAAATATAATATACAGTAACTTAGCAATAAGAGACTTCACTGAAGCATCTAGTTTTAAATCTATGCTAAGTAGTTGGGAGAACTCACCAATATTTTTGTGCAAATGAGGAAGTGGGTGGTTTAGTAACATCCACATTAGTGAGGTTTTAATGAACTTATTGTAACAGAACACAAAAAGCATTATTTTTTCCTTATGAAGGAACTATCTTTATAAAAGCCCTTACATCAGGTATTTCCCTCTCCCTCTCTGCATAGTGCTGCCTATGCTTGGAGCTGTGTTTTGGAATCTATCCGATCAGAAGGAACTGAGTGGGGATATTTTTTCATTATTGACACTAATCAGTGATCTCCCTTTCGTAGCATCCCGTCAGATACTGTTATACTACAGTGCATAAAAATGGCCTCTTTTTCTAATCTAAGGTGGAATTTCTTTACTCAAATTCATTCCTAACCAAACCTTTTATTATGGTACCCAAAATTATGCACACAGGAGAGATTCAGGGAGGGTTAAACCTTGAGGAGTTAACCCAACTTAGGGAGGAGGAGGAATGCCAATGACGGAGGACACTACTTCCCACTGCCCAAAAAATGGGCAGAAAAGTTAAAATAGAAGGAGTGCGGGCAGGAACAAAAGAAATTGTCACTGTCTGCTGCTGCAGAGGGAAAGAAAATGGTCAGTAAGCAGGTGCAGAAGGGGCATAGACAGATCAGCAGCTCCAAAATGCTGATTTACCTCCTTGAGCTGCAGGGAAAGGAAATCAACCCATATGTCCAGAATCAGAGGACACTCTGGGATACAGAAAAATGGAGCACTGAATTAAAACCAAATGAAGGAAAACTAGTTGTCCTCTTTTAGACAAAGGATGACAAACAGCTTCTCTCTGCACTCTTCTTAACTTTCTAGACATTTCAAGAATAAAAACTAATCAACACAACCGTATTTTTATTGTCAAGCCTTTTCTGCTGAAGTAGCATTAAAATATTAAAATCAATCAACAAATTATGAAAAACATTCAAAAAATGTGTAAGCAAAAGGAACGTACTTATCTTTTAGTTCTGACACTTTTTGACCAACAGAGTTAAGCAAATCTTCTAGTTTCTGTTTCCTGTCTTCAGTTTTCTTTAGGTTACTAAAAAATAATTTGCTACTTTATTATGGATGTAGATTCAGATTCATACCAACCAAAAAGAAAACACAATTAAAAATATTTAAAAAATTAATAGATGAAACAGCATTTGAGACTTCAGAACCCATAGACACAGGCCTTGCTTGATTTTTGTGACATATAAATGTAAATGATATTCACAGTTTTCACTTAAAACTTTTTTCTAGCTCTGTTTATTATACAAACAGCTTTGAAAGTGTAATCCAATCATGAATATTGAAAGTTTGTCATGGTGATTCTTCATAAATATCATGGGTCAACCCAGCTGCCCCACAATACACAATGAGGACTGACTTTTGGGACTTTGGAAAACCATGACCACAGGTCCCTCAATTTATGGGCAATCCTAAAACTAATTCACTGCTGTGGAGATCCAGAAGCCACAATTGTGTTAAAACCACCCTAAGATCCCTCCTAACTGGCTGCCTGCAAAGAGAGAAACTGCACCTTTTATAAAGTAGCATGAGTTTCATTGAGATCACCTAACATGCTATATTGGGTTTAGGTTTCTACATCCAATTAAGTAATGATTATGCACTAGTATGTGATACTTGCATCATTTAATAGTCACAGAATTTAACACAAGAAGGAACCATGAGATCACCTAGTCTGACCTTCTGTATATCACAGGTCATTAAATTTCAACCAGCTACCCTATATACATCCAAGGATCACAATAGCCCTTTTTGTCACAGCATCACACTGGGAGTTTATGTTGAGTTGTTTTTCCAGTATGACCACTAAATAGCTTTCAGAGTCACTGCTTTCAAGAATACAGCTCTCCATTCTGTAGGTAAGGCCTGCTTCTGCTTTCCTTGTTCCTAGATGTATAACTTTGCATTTGATTTCATGAAAAAATATTTTGTTTGAATGGCCTCAACTTATTAAGTGATCCAGATCACCCTGTATGACTTTTCCGTCATCATTAGTTACCACTTCCACAAATTTTTATCAGCAATGATTTTATATTTACTTCTAGATTACTGATGAAAATGTTGAATTGCATTGGACATAGTACCAATCCCTGCAGAATGCTTTTACAAACATTCCCATTCAATGATGATTTCTATTAACAATTACATTTTGAGATCTGTCAGCTATCCGACTCTTTATCCATTTAATGCTTTATTGACATTGTATAGTGCACATTTTTTATCAGACGGTTGTAGACTATTAAATCAAATACCTTACAACTAAGTATATTACATCTACTCAGTTAGCTTAACAAATAAACGTGCAATCAGATCAAAAAATGAATTCATATTTGTCTGACAAGCCCTATTTTCCAATAAAAGAAAAAAAACAACCATATTGAGTGGCATTAGTTATATTCCTATCCTTTTAATTCTTTATCAATTGAATCCTGTAACAGCTTTTCCATTAATTTGCCTGGAATTGGCATCAGGTTAATCAGTCTATAACAGGTCACCCCACCTGCCCTTTCTGAATGGTGGCACAATATTGGCCAGTCTTCTAGAATTTCCCCAGTATTCCAAGATTTATTAAAAATTAACATCAGTGGGCCAGAGATCTCTTCAGACAACTCTTTTAGGACTTTTGGATGCAAGTTATCCAGGCCTGCTGATTTAAAAGTGTTTATCCTTAGTAGATGATGTTTAACAGCCTCCTTTGTTACTAATGGACTGGAAAGTACTTCATCATCCTCATATGATATAAATACATCACCCTGGTTCCTCCCAAGTACTGAATAGAAACATTTATTCAACACTTCTGCCTTTTCTTCATCTCCATTTCCATCTATGGTATAAGCCTACACCATGGCTAGAAATTATTTAGTTCCTAATATACTTTAAAAACTCCTTATTTTCCTTCTCTAGTCAGCCACAGATTTTTCCCTGGTATTTTTGACTTTTCTTATTAATTTTCTGCATTTCATAAGTTTTAATTCATATATAATCTATTTCCCCTTCTTTCCATTTGTTATATATTGATTTTTTATTTCTAATTGTTGTCATCATTTTTCTATTGAACTAGGATGTGCTTTTAGCAAAAGTTATGTGTTACCACTGTATAGTAACATCTAAAAAAGTATTTAATTTATAACACTAAAAGTATCTTTGGAATTCAGATCTATTGCAGAGTAAAATGCATCTCACTCACGCTTCCAATCCTGCCTGCTCTTTTTCAAGAGGCTGAATTCGTTCCAAGACATAGGAATACTGGACATTGGCCTTAACCCAAGCTGCAAGTGGAGCAGCTGCAGTACTGGCTCGTTTAGCATTCTGAAAAGAAAAATCAATAAAAATTATTTTAAAACTCCTTACTGAATTTCAAACATAAAAGAAACTACAAAACGGACTCAAATCATAGACATTATATCAGGGTCTACCAAACAGCCTTTTTGTGCTATTGAGATGACCTTTTAAATGAGGGGTGGGATATTGTTATGAGAAGAGATTATGTTTTAGGTCCCAATTCTGTAGAGAGAACAGCCTGAGTCAGCCAGTGTGTGCAGAAGGAGCCCCACTGAAGTCAGTGGGGTTTGAAGTGAGTGGAGCATTCACTAGCATGAATACCCTATTTGCAAGATCACAGCCTTAGGCTGGGTCTACACTGATGGCAGCAAATTTGCCACCGTCACATCGATTGCTCTGGATCAACTGAGCGGTCTGTATAGATGCGCTCAGTCGATCCAGGAAGCAACGCAGGAAAACCACCTCAGTAAGTGGAGCAGCGCTGCGTCGAAAGGAATGCTGTTCCCTTCTACGCAGCGCAGTGTGGACATCATGCAGAGGAAACGCCGCGAAGTCGACAGGAGATACACAAGTGATTTACGTCACTTGCGTATCTCTCGTTGACTGCTGCCGAATCGCAAAAGTAAGTGTAGACCGAGCCTTATACTCTTCTTTTTTAAAAATCAGAAGCCAATATTTTAGAATTCTTTTATATAACTATTTCTGTCTTAATTTATCCAAATTAAGCTTTGAAGGCCACTGTCCCATTAGGTTACCTTAGTCCCTTTTGGTAATTAAAACGAGAAGTAAGGTTGCGACTGCAGCGAGGTTACAAGGAGCAGGTTGCGGCCCCCAGATTCTGGACTGCTTGGGTCTGTCACAACCTAATTTATGTTATTGGCATAAGGTCCCTAAGGCCTCTAGTTTACCATGCTCTCATTTCTCTTCATCTCATCCATGTCCCACTTCCAACAAACTCCCCTTACACAAGAATGGTGAGACAACTGGAGCAGAAGGCAGCAGAGCCCCCTCTGCCAGATTTTCTCTCTCTGTTTCTACTGATAATCAGTGGAGAATTCTACCTACACAGGGGAAGGCTATCTGCTATCAGTTTAAGTCCACTTTGCACTGTATACATAGTGCACAGCGGTCCTGATGGTCCATATTTTTTAATGTAATTCAATGAGAGTTACCTTTGGATCAAAAGATGTCTTGTTTTTAGATAGAATTTCTTCTACACTCTCTCGTATTTCCTTGGGAATGTTACGGGCATCAAAGGTTGCAATGTCTTCTCTCACTCCTCTTTTGGCAAGGAAACTGCAGATAATATTAAATAGTTAAATGACAAGTCATCGATAAAACAAAATTACTCACTGTGTACAGGAACTGGAGTTCTTTGAGATGTGTTGTCCATAGGCGCGTTCCACTGATGGTGTGCATGCAGCTGATGTGTCAAAAATCAGTCTTTTTGGCCAGCAGTACCTGGAGGGAGTGTGTACATATGTACACACACACACAAACTTTTCAGTCCTCATGCTCTGCTACAAGAGCTCATAAGGTGGACCCTTCCATCTCACAGGATACTAGGCATCTACCAGACCTCAAGCCAATACAGATCAATCATGTTTGACCTG
The DNA here is from genome assembly GCA_007922155.1 of Mesoclemmys tuberculata. Classification (NCBI taxonomy): domain Eukaryota; kingdom Metazoa; phylum Chordata; order Testudines; family Chelidae; genus Mesoclemmys; species Mesoclemmys tuberculata. The sequence goes on from ML675641.1 coordinate 2,667,234, forward strand.
ATCTCTCTGCCAATTAAAAGAACCTGTGTCAGGCTCTAGGACCAAACTTGTACTGTGGGAATCCAGGCATTTGTGACAGGTTGCCTGGCCAAGTACCGGTGCCCCTCCAGGCTGGAAAATGTCAGGATTCAGTCCCAGAAACAGAGCCAGAGCTGGGTCAATATTCCGTTCTGTCCCACAATGAGCTGTTCTGCCAATGCTCTACTGGAATCCTGACAAACCCTAGCCAGTACATGACTCCATTTTGTCTTCTCCTCCATGTCTGGCACCCTGCAATGCCAGCCTCTGCTTGGAGAAACTGGTTGATTCTGGTGCATCCGGTAACTTTATTGACCAAGAATTTGCCAAGAGTCATCAAATTCCTACCCTCCACAAAAACTCTCCTAAGCTCATTGAGACCACTGACAGGTCACCCCTCTCTTTGGGGCCCATCACATATCCGATGTCACCTCTGGTGGTCATCATTAGTGGTGGCAACAGGAAATCATGTAGTTTTGGATGATCTGCTCTTCACATTTGCCAGTCATCCTTGGCTTGGCATCCATGACCACTTCATTAGCTGGCAATCAAAGACAGTTCTCTTCCATTCTCTGCAATGCCAACAAGAATGCCTCCTTAGCCCTCATTCATGCTGAGCACATTCTGTGGTGCTCTCCAATCCCCAAGGCTCCCAGAGAGGTAGACAGCAGGCCCACCCACAACTAATATTCCAGTCAAATACCTAGAGTTCACCAAGACATTCAAAAAATAGAAGGCAGACATCTTACCACAGTTACAACTGACTCACTGAATTCTGCCAAGAGAGGGAGGTTCCCTTCAGACACACTTTCTCTGAGCCAGACCTACAGGTCCTCTGAGAGTACCTAGGGTAAAACCTGTGACGGAATTAATTCATCTTTCCACCTCCCCAGCTGGTGTCCCTATATTCTTCATATTCAAGAAGGATGGCTCCTCTCCAACGCTGTGTCAATTACTGGGCACTATATCAAATCACAGTACACAATTGATAACCCCTCCCCCTAATTAATGAGCTCCTGGAGAGACTCTGATCAGACTGGAACTTCATAAAACTAGATGCGTGTGGAACATATAACTTGGTGAGGATCCGGCAGAGGAATGAGTAGAAGAAAGAGTACCAATTTAGGTACAGCCATTTTGAATATATGGTCATGCCCCGTGACCTCTGTAATACTTCCACTACTTCCAACACTTTATAAATGGCATCTTCAGGGACATCCTTGATCAGTTCGTGGTCATCTATCTAGATAACATTCTCATCTTCTATGAGAACCAAGAACTCCATGACCACCACATACATGTCATTCTAGATTGGTTTAGTCAGAATCAACTCTTTGCCAAGCTCAAAAAGTACAAAGACAAGGGAAGCTTGACAAGGACACAACAGAGTTCCTGGGATTCGTCACCACACAGACAGGGCTTGCCACTGGATCCCTGCAAGGTTGCAGCACTCACAGAGTGGAAGACACCCTCAAATGTGCACGGGATAAAGAAATTCTGAGGTTTTGCAAACTTTTACAGGTGATTCATTAAGGGGTTTTCCAGCTTGCTGCCCCCCCAATGTTCCTCCTTAAAAAAGGAGTCAGATTCATCTGGTCTGCCAATGAGCAGGCTACAACTCCTGAATATATCACCTGAAAAGAGCCTTCACATTCGCTCCCCTTGTAACCCACGCTGAACCCACTCGGGCCTTCATTGTCAAAACTGATGCCTTGGACTTTGCAATAGGTATAGTCCTTTCCCAGTTTCCCAGCTACTTCATGCCTGTGCCTTTTTCATCTGGAAACTGACATCTGCAGACAAAAATTATGTGACATATGGAACAGGGCACTCTTGGCCATAAGGGCTTCCTTCAAGAAGTGACAGCACCTCACTGAAGGGGCTTATACCCCTGTTCAAGTTTGGACACATCACAAAAATCTAGACAACCTACAAACATCCCACAGTTAAACCAACACCAGATCCACTGGGCACTTTTTCTTTCCAAATTCAATCTTACAGTCACCAACCCTCCAGGGAGTAAGGATGGGAAGGCCAATGCTCTTTCCTGCAAGGACAAACACAGTGAGGTTCAGAAGGAAGCTCTTACCACCATTATCAAACCTCACACTTGATTGAATAAATCCATGGTATGTTTACATCTTGGATACTGTACGCAGATCTGGTCACCCCATCTCAAAAAAGATATATTGGAATTGGAAAAGATACAGAAAAGGATAACAAAAATGATTAGGGATATGGAACAGCTTCCATATGAGGAGAGATTTATAAGACTGGGAGTTTTCAGCTTGGAAAAGAGATGACTAAGTGGATGATACAATAGACGTCTATAAAACCCTGACTGGTGTGGAGAACGTAAACAATGAATTGTTATTTACTCCTTCTCATAACACAGAACTAGAGGTCACCAAATGAAATTAGTGGGCAGCAGGTTTAAAATGAAGAAAAGCAAGTATTTCTTCACACAACACACAGTCAACCTGTGGTACTCTTTGCCAGAGGATGTTGTAAAAGCCCAGAATATAACAGGGTTCAAAAAAGAACTAGATAAGTTCATGGAGGATAGGTCTATCAATGACTATTAGCCAGGATGGGTAGGGATGCAAAAGCATGCTGTGAAGTGTCCCTACCCTCTGTTTGACAGAAGCTGGAAATGGGTTACAGGGGATGGATCATTCGATGATCATCTTTTCTGTTCATTCCCTCTGAATCACCTGAGATTGGCCACTGTCAGAAGACAGGATACTAAGCTAGATGGACTATTGGTCTGACCCAGCATGGCCATTCTTATGTTCTTATTGAAGGGACAGGAAAGGGCCATCTGATGATAGCCATCTGCTATCTGATCCCCAGCAACACATTTGCAGCACCAATCTGCCAGTCCCTGAAAAATCCCAGTACCTTCTCAGTGTCAAGTTTCCATCTACCACAAGATGTCTTCTACCATGGAGATCACCTTTACATTCCTGAAAGAGACCCTGGACTCCAAATATTAAGGTGGTGCCATGACTCCTCCATGACAGGACATTTCAGCCATTTCAAGATCAGGAATCTGATTTCTAGATATTCGTCTTAGCTAGCCTTATGAAAAGATGTCAAGGACTATGTTAGGACATGTGACCTCTGCATCCACATTAAAAATCCACACATGAGACTTATGGGCCATCTCCAATCCCTTTTCACATCTCCACACTCTTAGTCTACCATCTCCATGGACTTCATTGTGGAGCTGTCCCATTCCAAGGACCAGTGCCAGGGATAATGCCACACTCTTTCCCAAGTTTCTGGTTTTGAGTGCTGGATGCTTCAATATCATATAATTGGAAGCGACCTGGGACTGAGCTTCAGCAGGAACCACTGTAGTAGGTTGCAAAGTCCCAGACAATGTTCAGTGCCACGAGAGGCTTTCCTCTTAATGGGACTCCTGCTTGGGTGACCTACCCAAGACGTCTAGCTCCCCATTGTGAGATAAACCCAGAAACAACCCTGAGCTGTTCACTCAGCTGCCCTTCCAACAGAACTGCAGTGAGTCATCAGTTAGCATGGTAACAACTCAGCTGCACTAACTTATCCATTCAAAAGGCATGTGGCAGAAGACTACCCTAAGCAGACCTTGGGTCAGATACCCCATTTCCCCAACCCTACCAGAGCTAAAAATCAGTCTCTGCAACAGCACTATCCAGTCAGAAACCATCCTGCTGCCTCACAGTATAACAGATTCTCTAGACTTCCAGCATGCTCTTGATCCAGTTCCTGTTTCTGCCCCTGCCATGCCTGAGCACCATTCCAGTCTGCCCTAGCCTTGTCTTTGCCCTCCTTTGATCTTGCTTTAGGCTCATAACTAATCCACTTCAGCCCTACCTCTGCCTCCTGACCCACCCTTGGACTCTGAATGCTAGGCTTCAACCTTTGGTCTGTATCTGGACTCCAGCTACAGTAATGATCTGGCTTGTCTATGGACTCTGGTCTTGCTTCTGACCATGGCCCGTCCCCAAGATCCTTGTTCCAGAGCTGCCCTCGGCCAAGTCCTGACCATATGTGTGGCTCTGACCTCCATTCCAACCACTAGGCCTGACTACCGGGAGGCAGTGCCTGAAAACTGCCATCTGTCGGAGGATGATGCTGTCATTGAAGTGATGATTCAAGTTAGGATTCTCTACAGCAAAAGAGTCCACGCTAATGTTCTTTGACTCTGAAGGTCTCATAAGCCCAGTTTAGAAGCAGGTATAGTTGATTTAGTCATTAGGAAAACCTGAAGGTGGATCTCCCTGTCCTTCGCAACTTGAGAGCTTAAAGACTTGCAAATCACAAATTTATTGGGACTGTGTAGTTCTTCCAGGCAACAGAGGCTATCTGTTCAAATAGCTCCCTTATACAAGGGGACAAAGTATGAATCCAGGAGAACCAAACAATGGCATACCAGATGGATAAAAGTTCTAGCAACTAAAGGTTGCAACAGGCAACCAAACATTAAAATTACTAAAATTACACTATAAAACTAACTGTAAAAACTATTAGCTAAAGCTAATAGGAGGGCTTGGTTTTGGTCTCTCAGACCTTTAGGCTCCCTCTCTAAGCTATGAAGCAGTGAGAGGAACTGAACTCCCATGGGCACACGTTACCCTTATATGCCTCGAACATGAGAACTGAAGAGCACATGCACATCCTACAAGTACTGCTGGCCAAAAAGACTTCGATCTCTGGCATATGCTATGTGTATGCACCATCAGTGGAATGTGCATGTGGACTCAAAGGAGAACAAATGTTAAAAAAGATACTTCTCTCTGAAACTACAGTCGTTATAAGAGTATTTTGTAGGAAATGTATTAGTTTTATCCATGATTATCTGTACATTATTTATACACTGTTAAAAATAAAATTCTTTGTCTTCAAGAAGATCATTAGAAACTATATCCAAACCTTTCGAGAGAGTACAACAGAAACTATTTTCCACTACTGCATTAATGCCTTAAATAAAATCCTCAACTTACCTCTTCATGCTCACCCATGATGTATCAAAAATCCCCATCAGTCGCAAAACACCCTCTAATATATCTCTAATTATGTCAGGTGGCATACGTAGTGACCGGATTTCTGACAAAGACTCTGGCTTTATATTTCCAACTGCTAATTTAGCTTCATTAACCAGTGGCTACAAAAAATAAAAATTACTGTTTTATCATTAGGAGACAACAAAACATTTATGTCCTCTCAGTTTTTACAGAATTTGAATTCATGTTTCACCTTTAGCATTTTATTTTCCTCATTACATCCAATTTAGCTTTTAAATTTAAATTAACTTATTCTAAGTTTAATTTTAAAAAGGTGAAGTAAGCATGTATTTACCTACGGCAAGAATTTATTTTCATGTTACATTGTACATTATAATCCTGCCATTCTCTTTTAATTTTTATTCAGCACTATCATTCAAAGATATTGCACAGATATTAAACAATTTACTCAATTTTGTATCCCTTTTGCGGTAGGATACTTCAGTTTTATATAGAATACATAATAAATCTTATTAAGGAAGTTCTACACTCTATGGGCTGAATTAAAGCTGTCCTTTTGTAGGGATATGGGAGTGGTGGGCCACAAAAAGCCTCCTCATCTTGGGCAGCTGCATCAGAGGCTAAGCGCCAGTCACAACTGCAGCCCCCATGCACAGAGCCATAAGGGAAGCAAGGCTGCAGAAGCAGACTCTTGCATCCTATAGGATTACATAACTTGCATATTCTCCATTTGCGCCAAGGAGCATGAAAGGACATGTACCTGCAGAAGTTCTACACAACTCTCAGTACAAGACTGGGCTTACCCAGCACAATCAAGCCCTAATATATGTTTAGATTAAATAAAATAATTAATCTGGAAGAACTGATATCATTCTCTAAAAGAATGTCTACAGTGGCTTGGATGAAAAAGCAGAGTTCTCAATGACTGAAAAGATTTATTTTAACTAATTATCTCCGAAAACATGCACACTTCAAGGCTATAAAACCTTTCTAGCAATCATATAACTTCCTCTCTCCATCCCAGGTTATGTAATCTTAAAATATATTTATAAAATACAGCCTTAAAGTACAATAATAAAATGTTTTAGTTTAGCATGAAGAATTAATTGTAAAATAATCCTTCATCCATATATCTGCTTTTTAAGATAACTGCTTCAACTCTATGATATGATCACCTCCAAAGGATGATATAGTTGGATCTTTAGAGGACAGTAATAATTCAAAAGTATTCACTCATATATGGAGACTTCAGTGAAAAAAATGGTTAGTCACCCTATGCAATAACTATGGTTCTTTGAGATGTGTCCTGTGCTCCACTGTAGGTGTGAAAGAGCCTCCTGCGCCTTCAATCAAAGATTTCTCATAACAGTATCCATTCAGCCTGTGCATAAATGTTAGTCAGTTTCATGCCCCATCCTGTTGTTACATAGCACCTTGCAGGTGAACTGCCCCCTGTTCCTTCTCTACCACAAAGCTCCATAACAAAGAACTCCACAGCAGAAGGGAAAGAGGGAAGGTATTGGAGCACCCATAGGGACACATATCCAAAAGAACCACAGTTACTGCACAGGCTGACTAACCATTTTTTCTTCTTCAAGTAGCATTCCTATGGCTGCTCCACTCCAAGTGACTACCAAGCAGTACCCTCTAAGGCAGAGGGGGGCTTTGGCGTTGAGTCCAGTACAGAAGAAAGCCCAACCGAGCCCAACACAGTATCAGAAACAGAGTCCTAAGTCATGGCATGGTGTTTGGTGAACGTACATATAGATGCCCAAGTAGCAGCTTTACAGATTTCAATAATGGACACATTTTTGAGGAAGGATGTAGAAGTGGCAATGGACCTTGCATAATAAGTGCATATATTCAAGGCGGTTGAATATTATAAGACTTATAACTAGAGTTAATACAATCTGTCGTCCAGTTGGAAAGCCTCTGGTTAGAGACTGCTGACTCTTTATCTATCTGCTAGCAAAATGAACAAACTGTGGGTCTTTCTAAGGATTTTGTCCTATCCAGATGGAAGTCCATGGCTCTCGTGACATCAAGGGTGTGTAGCAGTGACTCCTGGTTACCTAGATGCGGTTTGGGGTGGAAGATAGGCAAGTGAATGGGCTGATTGATATGGAACTCGGAAGAAACATTAGGTAAGAATTTGGGTTAGGGCCGCAACGTAACCTTGTCCTTAAAAAAAATCGTAAAGGGGAGTTATGCCATCAAGGACCCTATTTCTCCAACCTGTTGTGCCAACGTGATGGCTATCAGGAACACCATTTTCATTGCCAAATGTAGCAGTGAGCAGGTGGTCATCAGTTCAAATGGTGATTTTGTGAGTCATTCAAGGACCAGATTATGGTCCCATACTGGAGTAGGGCATTGGACTGCCAGATAGAGGTTCCCAAGACCTCAAAGGAATCTTGCTGTGGTTGAGTGGGCAAAGACAAAATAACCCTCTATTGAGTGATGGAAAACCGTGATGGCTACCAGGTAGACTTTTATAGAACTCATTGATAGTCCTGAGGTTTTTACAATTAGGAGATAGTCCAACATATCTAGAAGTGATGAGGTTATCAGTGAAACATGCTTGAGGTCATACCAATTGGAAAACCTTTCGTAGCAAGTAGATTTTTTCCTGTACTTGTAATAGTACTTGTTTTAAATTCTCTGAGCAGATTGCCTCTAATCCCATGAGCCACTGACCAACCATGCTTTGACACAAATCACTATGAGATTGGAGTGAGGAATCCTCCTGCCTTCCTGGGAGAGGAGATGAGGAACAGTGTGGAGAGTGATCTGAGAGCAAAAGGCCAATTGTGTCAGGTAAAGAAACCATGTTTGCCTGAGCCAGGTCAGAGCTATTATGATGACTCTGGCTTTTTCTTTATTTTGAGCATAACTTTGGCTATTAGGGGAGTCAGCGGGAATGACGAGAGTGAGCAACCACTGAAGATGAAAAGCATCCCCCAGGGATTGGTGACTGCCGCTCAGGCAGGAATGGGTACATCTCTTGTTTAATTCTGTGGCGAGCAAGTCTATCTGAGCAGTGCCCAACTGTAGAAATTTGTGGTGTAATATATCCGGGTCTATTTCCCACTCATGGTCTTGGAAAAAGTGCCTGCTGAGTGCATCTGCGGTCACATTCTGAACCCCTGGAAGATATGTGGCTGTGATGACAATCTGGTTGCATATGCAGCATTTCCAAAGCTTGACAGCCTTGATTCAAAGGGAGGGGGACCTTGCTCCTCCTTGGAGACTAATGTAAACCATGCCTCATATATTATCCATCATGATCTTCATGTGTTTGCCCCCAGTTAGTGGTAGGAACCAGAGACAGGCATACCTGACCGTTCTGAGTTTCAGGAGGTTTATGTGGACCATGGCCTCTTGTAACACCCAATTGCCCTGGGTCGTGTGAATGTCTAGATGCACTCCCCACCCTAGCAGAGAGACATCTATTGTTATGACAACTGTTGGGGGAGGACATGCAAGTGGCACTTCTGTGCACATATTCTGATGGTCTTTCCACTAGCTGAGGGATTGTTTTATGGAGGTAGCTATGGAAAGAAGCATATTTAAACTGTGTCTGTTTGGTGAATAAACCGTTCTCAGCCACAATTGAAGGCAGCACATTTGAAGCCTCGCATGTTCTGTAAAGAAGATTGTGGCTGCCATGTGCCCCAGCAATTGAAGACAGTTCCTGACCATAGTTTGGGGGCTGAGCTGGATTGTGTTGGTCATGTTGGAAAGGGCCACAAACCTATGCAGAGGAATGTAGACTCTCTCTCTCTCTCTCTCTTACTGAATCAAGGCCAGACGGACCCTAACTGACAACACCAACAAGACTCTGTTGCTTCAGATGTAACAGATAGTCCAAGACAGAACATATTGAAGACTGCCTAGGTGGGATGCTCTTATGAGACACCCAAATTGAAAGATTTTCTGCTGTCAAAGAGGACCTCTCTAACTGATACAAAGCACACCAGTTCCAGAAGGTTCAGCCATGGAGCTTCCATCCTATGAATTGAAGAGACTTGAGGTTGGGGTGCCAAAGACTGCCATGATCTTGGGTGATCATGTCCGGAACTAGAGGCAGAGTGATTGGGGCTTCTACTGAGAGGTTGAGAAGCATGATATACCAGTGTTGACATGGCCAGGCTGGGGCTATCAGAATGACAGAGGATCCTTCCTTCCTGAGATTCAGCAGAACCTTGTGAATGAGCAGTGTAGGCTGGAACGCATACAACAGCTGGCCTGTCCATGGGATGAGAAAGCACCCACAATTAAACCTGGACTGTGATTCTGAAAACAGCAGAACTGCAGGCACTTCCAGTTGAGCTTTGTTGCAAACAAGTCTACACGGGGAATGCCCCACTGTTGAAAGATGTTGCTCCCACATCTGGGCAAATAGACCACTCGGGACTAAAAAAGATGTGCTGAGGCTGTTCACCAACTCATTCTGAGCTCCGTGAAGGTAGAATGCCTCCAGGTATATTGATTAAGCAATGCAAAAGTCCCATAGTCCAAGGACTTCCTGGCACAGTGGAGAGGAGCACGCTCCTGTCTGTTTATATATGAAACATCACTGTTGTGTTGTCTGTCATGATTGATTCACGCTTGCCTTCCACATGGACTTGAAAGGCCTGACTGGTCAGGTGTACCGGTCTCAGTTCTCTTACACTGATATGGAGGAAGAGTTCTGCACGAGACTAAAGACCTTGGGTTCTGAGCTCCCTTAGCTCCCCAGCCCATCACTGAGGCTTCCATCACTAGGCAAGTGAAGGTGAAGTGTGGAGAAAGGTACTCCTGTGCATACTCTGCACAGGTTAAGCCAACAATCTAGGGTCTTGATCTCCCAGGGGGGAAGTGAGACTACTTTGTTTATGTGGTCCTGAGCCAGATGGTATACTGAGGCTAGTCACACCTGAAGTGGCCTGAAACGTAATCTCGCATGCTGAATTACATACGTGCATATCGTCATGTGCCCCAACACAGCTTTAGGCAATTTCGAGCCATGGTGCTGGGGTAGCACTTTAAGTCCTCTGTGATAAGGTCAGAAGATGAATGCCCTAGCCTGAACTGAGTCTAACACCACCCCAATGAAATCTAGCCTCTGAGTGGCCATAAGAGTCGACTTCTGCTTATTGACCCAGAGCCCCAGACTGTCAAATGTTGACTTTATCAGATTCACATCTGCCTCCACCTGCACTTTCATGCATCCTTTGATCTTCAAGATAAGGATAAACTTGTACCTTCCACTTCCTCAGAAACGCTGCAACTACTGCCATACACCTGGTGAATATGCAATGGGCTACAGATAGGCCAAAAGGTAGGACAATTAACTACCTTTAATTAAGTACTGGATCTGATTGACTACAAATTGGAGGAACCTCCTGTGACTTGGAAAGATGGTCATTTGGAAGTATTCGTCCTTCAAGTTGAGAGCAGCACACAAACCCCCCAGATCCAGAGAGGGAATAATGCAGGCCAAAGAGAACACATGGAAACTCAGCTTCTTCATGAATTTGTTGAGGTTTTGCAGGTCGAGGATGGGCATAAACCCACCTTTGGCTTTCAGGACTAGGAAATATTAGGAATACAATCCCTTGCCACTAAGCTCCTAAGGAACCTCCTCTACCACTCCTATTCTTATGAGAACTTGCAGCTCTTGTAGTAGAAGTTGCTCGTGAGAGGGTCTCTAAAAAGGGATGGGGAGGGGAGTGATTGGGTAGGAGGCAGGGAAGAAAATTGAAGCAAGTAACCCAGTTCCATCATGCATAGTACCCAGTGGTCTGATGCATGGTAGAAATGAGATAGGCGGTCCAAAAACTAAAAAAGGGGGTGGTGGATCTGAAGCTCTGATTGGTGCACCATCCTCGGACACACCTTCAAAAGTTTTGTTTGTTTTATTTTGTCGCGGGTCCGGGCCCTACTGGAGGAAGGCTGAGGAGAACTCTTCCTGTGATTCCTGCCTCTATTTGGATTATACTCCTGCCTCAGCTGATTTTGATAAAATGGAAGAAGGGATTGAGGTTTAAAGTGCCTCTTTTGTGGTGCCAGAGTGTGAAGGCCCAGGGACTTCAAGGTAGCCCAAGAGTCCTTAAGGTTGTGAAGTTTGGAATGCATCTGTTCAGAGAACAGAGCTGGTCCCTCAAACAGGAGGTCCTGAATAGTTTGTTGGCTCTAACGAGGGAAGACCGCGGCTTGTAGCCAGGAACTTCTTCACATGCAACACCGGATGACACGGTATGGGCTGCCATGTCTGCCACATCAAGTGCTGCCTGCAATTAGGGCTTTGCCAAAGCCTTACCCTCATCTACTAGGGCTGTGAATTCCAGCTTGGACTCTGGTGGTATTGACTTCACAAACTTGGACATGGACCCCCAATGGTTAAAAGTGCATCTGCTTAGGATTGCTTGCTGGTGTTCACAATGCAGAGTTGGAGCCCCCAGTAGAGTATAGCTTTGTACCAAAAAAGTCCAACTTCTTAGCATCTTTAGCCTTTGGCATGGGGCCCTGCTTCTCACATTCATTAGCCATTGCCGCTACAAGCGATCCCAATGGAGGATAAGGGTAAAGGAACTCATGGTCCTTGGAGGGCACGAAGTACTTTCTCTCCACTCTCTTTGCCATGGAAGGCTGGAATTTGCCAGTGACTTCGTGGTGCTGCGTATCGCCTTTATTAATGGTAAAGTGACTCCCCAGGGACCCAACAGGGCTAAAATGTCAACCGTAAGGTCTGCAGTCTCCAAAACGTCCTCTATTTGGAACTCTATGTTCTGTGCCACCCTGCACAACAGCTCCTGGTGAGCTCTGCTTTTGTCCACAGCAGGCACAGCTGCTGCTCCAGCCGCTGCTTTGTCTCGGGACAAAGAAGCAGCTCTGACAGGCACTGTGCCCTGTTCTTGCCCCTGCAGCTCTCAAGGGATCCACAGTACCAGTTCCTTGTCCTCAGTGCTGAGTTCAAAGTCCTACTCAGTACTGGGCTTGATGCCGGGTTTGAGGCCAGGTTCAGTGCCACACAGTATGTTCCCTACTACACAAATTGGTAGGGTTGTGCTCTCAGAAACAAGTGAGAGCGAACATCTGAAGTATGACTTCTTCAACTGATGGAATGCCCACGGGGTCCAGAATGGCCATTGGGCTAGCATCTGCCATTGGGGAGGCCAAGACATAGAGAAAGGTTGTTCTGCCTCAACCCTCTGGTGCTGTCTGTTCGAATGGTGCTAGCTCCTTCTTGAGCTGTATGACTCCGCCTCAGAGTTAGAGATGTACTGTATGCTTCTAAGTGACCAGTGCAGTGCCAGACAGAGCCAGGGGGTGTCGGTGCCATGCCCTCTATGAGCTCTCTCACTGCCTCAATGTCTCCGGCATGGAGGGGAGCTGCAACTCCTCCTCACAGCTCTCCCTGGGTGGGGAGTCCAAGGGCACCAGACTCGACGGATTCCTCAGCGGGGCTGGAGTCGACAGTTAAGTGGCCCATAGGTCGCACTCTGCTCAAGCCTATATGCCAAGATGATTTTGGCATCAGCGAGCATCCCGTCTGTCTTCTTTTGCTTTTTACATGGGACAGGGAATTGAAAGTGGTACCACATCACTCCACGTACAGCATCCATCAGTGCTAGGGATGCATGCCGCTGCCAAGTATCTCCAGGCACAGAGTCCTTCCTTCACTGTATCTCTTACCAACATCAGTGAACTTCACAGAAAAACTGAAGTGCTGGGTCTTGGCTCCACCAGACTTTGCTCCATGGTTTGGAGAGCCGCCTCCATTAGGATAAGTTAAAGTCTGAGTTTTCTTTCGTTTTGGTTCTGGGGCAGAAACCTGTCCAGCTCTTGCAGTGATCCCTTTCATGGGTCTCTCTCAGACACGTGAGACAGGTTGCATGCCAATCATTTTTTGGCACAGGGTTCTTAGAGGCTTAAAGCCAGGGAACCAAGGCATGCCCCGGCCCCAGGGATGGGGAGTGGGAGAATGTAAAAGACCCCAATAAGCAGGATCATAACTACTCTAACTATATTAATCTATGAACTATCACTACTAATGCTAAATCTTAACTCAGCCTCTACTCAAAAGTCAAGTGCTTCAGCTCCCTAATCATTTTTGTTGCTCTCTGCTGAACTCGCTCCAATTTGTCCACTTCTTTCCTGTAGTGGGGGATCAAAAACAGGACACAACACTCCGAATGAGGCCTCACCAATACTGAATAGAAGGGAATAATCACTTCTCTCCATCTGCTGGCATTGCAGCTCAATATACTATTAGCCTTCTTGGCAATAAGGGCATACTGTTGACTCATATCCAGCTTCTTGTCCACTGTAACCCCCAGGTCCTTTTCTACAGAACTGCTGCTTAGCCAGTCAGTCCTCAATCTGTAGCAGTGCATGGGATTCTTCCATCCTAAGTGCACGACTCTCATCAGATTTCTTTTGGCCCAATCCTACAATTTGTCTAGGTCACTCTATCCTATCCCTACACTCCAGAGTATCCTATCCTTACACACCCCCCAGCTTAGCATCATCTGCAAACTTGATGAGGATGTAATCCATCCTCCAGATCATTAGTGAAGATATTGAACAAAACTGGCCCCAAAACCGGCCCCAGGGGCACTCCATTTGTTACCGGCTGCCAACTAGACATTGAGCCATTAATCACTACCCATTGAGCCTGATGATCTATCCAGCTTTCTATCCACCTTATAGTCCATTCATCCAACCCTATTTCTTTTACTTGATGGCAAGAATACTGTTTTATTTTTTCATTTTTGTCTATTTTATCTATTCAGGCAAGAATACTCTTTTATCTGTTCATTTTTATGTTCATTTTTAATCTGTTTTATCCAGTTTTATCTATTCATTTTCTTCATAAGTTCTCACCTGAACCTCTTTTAGTTCGTCTTCAATTTTTCTTTTTCTTTCTTCAATTTTTACAACTTCTTCTGCTATCTTGTGTTTAATCTTTTCCATTTCTGTCTTTTGCTCACTGGCATCCTGTAAGAAGAGAGATTATTCATGAAGGAACCCACTTTATTTTCCAAACTTGAACATCTGGTACTATTGTATTTTTTATATAAAATTTTCATTATACTTCTAAAATGCATTTTAATTTGCATAGTATCTTTCACTCAAAAGTAGCAAGAAAGACTTGATACTGAGTTGTTGTTTATAGCTCTAACTCAGGAAAGCACTTAAGCATGTTTAACTTTAAACATGTTTAACTCTCATTGACTTCAGTGGGACTTAAGCATGACCTTAACTTCTGTCCTGAAAATAGGAACACTTGCCTGAATTGGAGCCTATGTACACTAACACACATTTCTTCAACAGACTGGTAAGAAAAAGAGAAAGAGTTTATTATTATTATGTTTGTTTTAAAACACTGGGAAAGTGCTCATATACTATGGTTGTAGAGGACATAAATAAATAGATATGACTAAATTAAGGAAGTGTATATTGTAACTTGGACATCATCTTCGACCTGAACCTGTCTCCAGTTCCTCAGATCCAGGCTATGTGTAAATCTTGCAAATTCTTTCTGCATAACATCTCTAGGATAAGGCCTTTCCCATCCATCCACACAGTTAAAACTCTCATCCATGCTCTCATCATCTTGCATCTCAATTACTGCAACATTCATTTCTCTGGCCTTGACAAATGCAATCTCACCCTGCTCATATTCATTCAGAATACTGCTACAAAGGTCATTTTCCTAATCTGTTCCTTTGACCACATCACCTCTCTCTTTTCATCTCTCCACTGGCTCTCATTTCTCTACCACATCAAATATAAGCTACTTGTCTTCACTTTCAAAGTCCTTCATGGTATATCCCCACTCTACAGGTAATCTTCCATTCATAATCAAGATATTGATTCCTGCCTCCAATCAGTCCATGATGCCAGCCTCTTTCACCCACTTATTCAGTTTCAAACAAGCACTTTCACGCTTTCTCCAATGATGGGCCCCATGCTTGGGTGGAGATCCTCATAAGTATCTACAAATCTACCTCATTATCCTCCTTCAAGTCCCTCCTTAACACTTTTATCTTCCATGATGTCTATAGAAATTTTTACAATGGTTAGGCTGCTTGTGCTGTGACCATCGTCTAACATGCTGACCAAAATTGTCTCATTGTTTCCTTGAATTCCTTTGTCGGTCTATTGGTATCCACCTGCCGTTGTCTTTGGTCTCATGCTTAGACTATAAACTCTTTAGGACACGGACTGTCTTTTTGTTCTGTGTTAGTTCAGCACCTAGAATAATGGGTCCCTAGTGCATGACTAGGGCTCCTAGGCATTACGGTAATACTACTGCTACTCAATACTAGCAACACCATAGCCTATTATTTAAAGAGGTATTGAGCACAGACAACTCTCATGGAAGTTAATGAGCGCTAACTGTGCTTAGCGCCTTTGAAAATCAGGCCAATAATGTATAAAACATGCACCCAAAAAGTGGCAACAATAAATGTGTTAGTCTGGGTTAATATGAAGGCCAAGTTTTGGGATGGAAAACTGAGCATGGAGAATAGGGCATAGGCCAGGAAGAAGAAAGAAGTACAAGTAGTGATATGAAAGAGATGGGGTAAATTGGATATAAAAACAAGGAGGCTATTCAAAATTCTGGAAACTCTATGGAAGAATAATCTACCCTATGCTCCACAGAGAAAGAGATGGAAAGTCAAAGAGACACCCAACTAGAGAACAGGTAGTAAAGGATATGACCACAAAGGAAGAGATCACTTTGGTGAGGCTGACGTCATCAAGGAGGCATAAGAAATGGGACGTCACTGGTTCATGTGGATTGTGAACACAGATGTTCATATCTCCAGTTATCATTATGATTGAAAAGAAAAATGCATGAGCATTAAGTGAAGCAAAGTTGCTATATAAAATGACAGAATATGATTCCAAGAAATGAGGCACTTGTGCTCTGAATTAATGTGGTAGCAGATAACAGTGACTGCATATAAGCAGTGGAAATGAATGATGAGACTTGTCCATTACAGCATTTAACCTAAAAGTAGCTGCATTCACAGACAGATAGGTAACTAATACATTATAATAATATAGCATTAAGTCATCCAAGGCTGGGTCAGGCATTTTATGCAATGCAAATGTGAATATATCAAAAGTAATTAAAAAAGAAGTCATAATCTCAGTCACAGGTTAAAGTCATTGTTCTGAGAGAGTGTATATTCATTGGAGCCCTTTACACCAGATAAACTGGTTCCTTTTCAAGTTTCATTAAAATGTTAGAGGGACCTTATGCTTGCATAGTGCTTCAACAGTAATATGCTAATTTCAGTGCTGTTAGTCCTGTTAGCACACCTCTGATGCCACTGAGCATATCATATTTCATTGCTTTTGCTTCCAACTCGTTTTAACTTTACACAGTAATATATGCCCTACAAGCATACAAGGGAATTTATGGATAGGGTAACAGCCAAGGATTTTCAAATGTCTTCTGGCTTCCAACAGTCTTCAGCAGTCCTGGGCAAAATTGGGTAAAAGTTATCTTTCGTACAGGGAGCCAACACACCTAGGAAATTCATCCATCATCCTGGATAACATTTAAGTACATCCACATCAAATAGATACAGAATACATAAAAGCCTCAGAAAACTTGTTAAAATTCCCTTAAATCTTCATGATTTCACAGGTTCTATAGGACAAAGACAACATATGCAGTTGTATGGTGCTGCAAGCCAAATATTTTGAGGCTGCAGCCACTTGGTCTACTGTACATAGGAAATCTGTCCTCTTAGACCTCACTTATGGTTCGAAGTGTCATTTGTGCCTGATCTGCTCTCACTGTAATCGATGACAAAACTTCCTCTGATGCCAGTGAGAGTAGGATCAATCCATTATGGCTTACCTTCTGTTTATGATCTTCAGAACCAGATGTGTATCAAATACTAATATCTACTTTCCACACAAATTGGAAACCTTGCATTTAACCAGGGAAGTGTCACTAAGGAAAAAAAAAGACTCTCTCTGAACCAAAGGCTAGTTATTCAAATAGTGGTAAAGAATGAGGCATCTCCATCACTCTTTGGCCCTTTATCACCTAAAGATATAAGCTTGTCTACTTAAAATCAGAAATCTCAGGAAATCCCTACTTTCAAGTAGATGCAAAAATGTCACAGAAAAAAATTTACAGAACTTGGCACTCAAAAAACCATAGATAAAATAGTAGATCAGGTAGAAAATTTTTTGAAAATTTTGAATTTCGTTCTTTGACCAATTCTAGAAAGTAGATCTGCTAGATATAGAAAGATCTGGAAGGCCTTTTAGTCTTAAGTCCTGTAGTAAGTACCAATCAGCTGCTGAAATAAGACTGTTCTCCTCCCCTACTCTGCTTCGTCAACCCACACATTGATCAAATTCCCTTATAATTTTCCGTCTCAATGTTAATCAACTCAGGCTTCAAAGCTTCATGTAATCTCCTAGGCCAACTGCTTTTAAATATTTTCAGGTTTTGCACTCAATATGCAATTCTATGCATGGAACTCTGTGGAGACAATTTCACATAGGAAAGAAAAAGGGAGGGAGATTTTTTAATTTTTTTTTTTTAAAGATTCTGTTGCTATGATCAACATTACCTGCATAGACACTGTAATTTCTTGGAGTGCAGCATCAGCTTCATCTTGCTTTGTTTTGAGTAATATGCTTTGTTCTCCAGCTTTTCTGTTCAGTTCATCTACTAGGGCTTTGGCTTCATTCAGTTTAGACACTCCTGCCTACAAAAGGTTTTGGTTTTTTTTAAAATATGGTTAGTAACAATTAGTAAACAAAGTTATTTTTGCCAGATAGAGAGTACAGTACAGACAATGTTGGAAGGATTAAAAAGTGACCAATTCTGACAATGCTTTCATTTTAAATTTCTTTGTGTTAAGGAGTACATATTCCTACTCTCACCCCCACAAAATCTCAATCATTTCTCACTCAGGGAAAAAGAAAAGCACAATTGGCTTAATGCCTGTTTCATCATCAATAAATCAGGGAGTATGAGCTATAACTAAGTTAGCACTTGATTTAGTTCTAATATCCCACTAATATCAATGGAAGTCTTTACAGGGACTTTACCGGGAGCTGCACTGGCCCAATACTGCCCTGATTGGCATCTTGTGAACTTTACACTCCATTGTGCATAATTTTCTTAATGTATTTCCACCCCCAAAAAGTGGATTCAACAACTTCTCAAGGACTCTCAACCTTAACAGTTTCCTTTCACTACAGTGAAAATCTGTAACCTAAACCAAAAGTAGTAAATATAATTTTTAGTAAAAAAACAATGATTGGGACTTAATCTTATTGCCATTAATTCAATTACATCTCAGTAGCCAGAATAATTATATTCCCTCTGAAGACAAATTTAGAAAAATGCAATTAATCAAATTGCACTATTCTATTTCCTTATGTTGTACATTCTGTAAGTAATGTAGATATATATAATCTAAGGCTCAAATTGGCAAATGCTGGTTTATTTAGGAGCCCAGTTTTTTCAATTTCTTCTGAATAACTATTTTTCTTTCACTTAAACTATACAAAATATTACTTGGGGGGTCTGTCATGTGACCAGGTATAAGCAACAAATCAAAACAAGTGTTTATTTTGCTTATCATGTTGGTATGTCATTTTTACAGACAAATGAAGACATGTTTCCTGTCCTGACAATCTTAAAATCTAGGTTAGATAAGACCAGACAGTTACAAGGACAGACAATAATTAGCAGTGGGTGAACAGGAGGAGACTTACACAATATAAGGTCATGAGGATATTTGTTTTTATCCTGGTGTTTGTATTTATCCTGGTGTTTCCTTTTATAATAAGAAATTCATTCTGGTTAAGCTGGTGCAGGAATCAAGGCAAGGTCCATGTGGAAGAGATGCTCAAAATGGGTAAGTTAGGAGAGGAAGATTCTGTGGACTACAGGATCAGGGAGGTCTTTCCAGAGAAGAGACAAGACGTTATGGGAAAAAACAAAGAGGAATTGGTGGAAGAGTACACAGGTCACAAAGGTAAGCAGAATATGAAGAGCTCAGGCCCTGAGCAGGGGAATGGAGAGAAAAGTGAGACAAGATGTACAGGCAGACAACAGCTATGTAAGTCTTTGATGGGAGGACAAGGAATTTGATTTGAGTGCTTTGTTCCAGATGGGCCTTGAGTGATTAATTGGAGAGGGAGGCACTGAGCTGAGGCAACTGCTTCAAGTCAGCAGCCTTATAAGAAGCAGCCAGTTGCAAACCAAGTGAGCTGCGAATAGAGGAGAGGCAAACAGGAGGAGTTTGCCTGGGGGGAGCGCCCACAGAGGGTTTTGCCTTTCAGACTTGGCTGAGCAGTAAATAAAGCATCTGAAGAGGCTCTCAGAGGAAAGCTATGGAAAGGGAGCGATCTGCTGTTGTCACCTGCACTGGATGTGCTATGTTTGTCTTCTTCCCACAGGATAGAGACAACTTCATCTGTACAAAGTGCAGGCTGGTTTCCATATTGGAAGAGAAAGTTAAAGGACAAGAGACCCAAGCATCAACCCTGCGTTGAATTAAGGAAAACAAAGTCTTTCTCGATCAAAGACATGATTTGTTACTGCAGGCACCGTGTGAGGAAGATTCAGAGAAGGCAGTGTAGGGGAGACTGAAGAACGGGGAAGAAAATTGAAAGCATGTGACCTCCCGAAGAGAGAGAACCTATATTCCCACCATGTAGATAGAGGTAAGGAACCATTTTCAGGCTCTCTGCACAGGTACTACAGCAGAGAACGATTTGGAAGACTCATCTGAGGGAATGGATCAGAAGGAGACCCTGTTGATCAGAAGGCATGGAATGTATTGTCCTAGGGATGGGTGTTCCACAACCACCAATCCCAAAAGGAAGAGAAGGGTAATGGTGGTCAGGGACACCCCCCTAAGCAGGGCAGAGTCATCCATCTGCCGTCCTGACCAGGAAACTAGAGAAGTGTGCTCCTTGCCTGGAGCTAGGATTCAGGATGTGATGGAGAGACTGCCAAGACTCATCAAGCACTCAGACCTTTCCTACTTCTCCACATGGGCATCAATGACACTGACAAGAACGATCTTGCACAGATCACTGCAGACTATGTGGCTCTGGGAAGAAGGATAAAGGCGTTTGAAGTGCAAGTGGTGTTCTCATCCATCTTCCCTGTTGAAGGAAAAGGCCCAGGTAGGGACCGGCACATTGCGGAAGTAAATGCATGGTTACGCAGGTGGTGTCAGAGAGAGGGCTTTGGATTCTTCAATCATGGAATGTTGTTTCAGGAAGAAGGATTACTAGGAAGAGATGGGTTTCACCTAACAAACAGAGGGAAAAATATCTTCGCAGATAGGCTGGCTAACCTAGTGAGGAGGGCTTTAAACTAGGTTTGATGAGGGATGGAGACCTAAGCCTGAAGGTTAAGTGGGACACCACGAGGAATCAGAAGGAGAAGGGTGCAACAGGGGAGGCCTCCTGATTCATACTGCCTATACACAAACGCAAGAAGCCTGGGAAACAAGCAGGAGGAACTTGAAGTCCTGGAACAGTCAAGAAACTATGACATGATTGCAATAACTGAGACTTGGTGGAGTAACTCACACAACTGGAGCACTGGACAACTTTCTGGTGCAACTGCTGGAGCAACCACCTAGGGGATGTGCTCCTCTTGACCTGCTGCTCACAAACAGGCAAGATTTGGTAGGGGAAGGAGAAGTTGGTGGCAAGCTAGGCAGACCATGAGATGATCGAGTTCAGGATCCTGACAAAAGGAAGAAAGGAGAACAGCAAGATATGGACCATGGACTTCTGAAAAGCAGACTTTGACTCCCTCAGAGAGCTGATCGGAGGCTAACATGAGGGGAAAAGGAGGCTAATATGAGGGGGAAAGGAATCCAAGAGAGCTGTCTGTATTTTAAAGAAACCTTATTGAGGGAACAGGAACAAACCATCCCAAAGTGCAGAAAGAATAGCAAATATGGTAGGCAACCAGCTTGGCTTAACAAAGAAGTATTTGGTGAACTTAAACACAAAAAGAAGCTTACAAGAAGTGGAAGTTTGATCAGATGTCTAGGGAGGATTATAAAAATACTGCTCGAACATGAAGGAATGAAATCAGGAAGGCCAAAACGCAACTGGAGTTGCAGGTCACAAGGAACGTGAAGGGGAACAAAAAGGGTTTCTATAGGTATGCTAACAACAAGAGGAAGATTAGGGAACGTGTGGGCCCCTTACAGAAGGGGGGAGGCAACCTAGTGACAGAGGATGTGGACAAAGCTGAGGTACTCAATGCTTTTTTTGCCTATCTTCACAGACAAGGTCAGCTCCCAGAATACTGCATTGGGCGACACAGAATGGGGAGGAGGTGAACATCCCACAGTGCTGAAGGAACAGGTCCAAGACTATTTAGAAAGATTGGACATATACAAGTCCATGGGGCCAGATGCAGTGCACCCGAGGGTGCTGAGGGAGTTAGCTGATGCAATTTCAGAGCCATTGGCTATTATCTTTGAAAGCTCTTGGCAACTGGGGGAGGTCCCTGATGACTGGAAAAAGGCAAATATAGTGACATCTTCAAGAAAGAGAAGAAAGAGGATCCAGGAAACTACAGACTGGTCAGCCACACCTCAATCCCTGGAAAGATCATGGAGCAGGTCCTCAAGAAATCCCTTTAAAGGCACTTGGAAGAGATGAAGGTGATCAGGAACAGTCAACATGGATTCACGAAGGTCAAGTCATGCCTGACCAACTGGATTCCTTTCTATGAAGAGGTGACTGGTTCTGTGGATGTGTGGAAAGCAGTGGACATGATATAACTTGACTTTAGCAAAGCTTTTGATACAGTCTCCCACAGTATTCTTATCAGGAAGTTAAAGAAGTATGGGTTGAATGAATGGACTATAAAATGGATAGAGAACTGTCTAGATTACAGAGCTCAATGAGTAGTGATCAATGGCTCCATGTCTAGCTGGCAGTCAGTCACAAGCGGAGTGCCCCAAGGGTCGGTCCTGGGTCTGGTTTTGTTCAAAATCTTCATTAATGATCTGGAGGATGGGGTAGATTGCACCATCAGCAAGTTTGCAGATGACACTAAACTAGGGGGAGTGGTAGATACCCTGGGAAGTAGAGATAAGATACAGAAGGACCTAAACAAATTGGAGGATTGGGCCAAAAGAAATCTGATGAGGTTCAACAAGGACAAGTGCAGAGTCCTGCACTTAGGACAGAAAAATCTCATGCACAGTTACAGACTGGGGACCGACGAGCTAGGCAGCAGTTCTACAGAAAAGGACCTGGGGTTAAAGCGGATAAGAAGCTGGATATGAGTCAGCAGTGTGCCCTGGTTGCCAAGATGGCTAATAGCATATTGGGCTGCATTAGTAGGAACATTGCCAGCAGATCGAGGGAAGTGATTATTCCCCTCTATTCGGCATTGGTGAGGCTGCATTTGGAGTATTGTGTCCAGTTTTGGGCCCCCCACTACAAAAAGGATGTGGACAAGTTGGAGAAAGTCCAGCGGAGGGCAACAAAAATGATTAGGGGGCTGGAGCACAAGACTTATGAGACGAGGCTGAGGGAACTAGGCTTGTTTAGTCTGCAGAAGAGAAGAATGAGGGGGGATTTGATAGCAGCCTTTAGCTACCTGAAAGGGGGTTCCAGGGAGGATGGAGCTAGGCTGTTCTCAGTGGTGGCAGATGACAGAACAACGAGCAACAGTCTCAAGTTGCAGTGGGGGAGGTCTAGGTTGGATATTAGGAAAACGTTTTTCACTAGGAGGATGGTGAAGCATTGGAATGGGTTACCTAGGGAGGTAGTGGAATCTCCATCTTCAGAGGTTTTTAAACTGCAGCTTGACAAAGCCCTGGCTGGGATTATTTAGCTGAGGTTAGTCCTGCTTTGAGCAGGGGTTTGGACTAGATGACCTCCTGAGGTCCCTCCAACTCTAATATTCTCTGATTCTATGAATCTAGGACTAACTGACCTGGGTCAAATTACCCTGTAGAACTGCACAATGTCAGGTGCCCAAGTGAATATTTGACAATATGTACATATCAGCCAATCCCTGTTGTCCCTCCAAAATTAATTAGAAAAACAAGTTATAAATAATCATGATATGCTAAATAAGTGCTAGCAGAGCATATTTTAGGGACATATGACTCCTTTGGGAAAAGTGTATAAGTACTGGGAAACATCACATGCCATGTAAACATTCCAATTAACATCTGAAGAGGGATTTTAGAACCAAAGGGTCTCAGGGTAGCCAACACACTACCACAAGGGACCATTAAACACATCAGGTACTCAAGAAGAAGATGAACCAGAGTCAGGGTAGCCAAGACCCTGCTATGAGGACTCAGAAAATAGACCAAGTGCGTGAAGGAAGAAGGAGAAAGAAGAAACAGTCTTCACCTAGAAGTGGTAGTTATAGGTTTGCATTGTTTAATGCAAGGTATGTCATGTAAGATGTTTTTTAAATGATCATGGCATACTGAACATTATTGTTATAATAGTATGTTTGTTGCAATGTCATGTGTATGGTTATGAGGTTTCGCTACATAATCTTCCTAAATACGTGTCTCATGGCTTGTGGCAGTTCTAGGCAAACCTCCACAGAGATGGAGGGCCATTCACACCTCACTAGGACTCATATAGAACAACCCAGCTCAGCATTTTGAGAACAAAAGACCAGCCCAGATGTCAACAAGCAAATCCACAAAAAAACAGTGTCTCAGGACGTAGAGAAAACCATGCACAGATGCTGTTTGTCACCTAACCCTGAAAGGGGGTGGTGGTGAAGGAGATGGTAAAAAGAGGGACATTTTGGCTGTGTGGGCCCTCTCTTCCACTCCCATCTACAAACAGCATCAAGCAACTAAAGCGTTGACCACAGGGGCAGGACCTGGTTAGAAGAAGACCAGCCAGCCTGTGGTGAAACTCAGCTAAGACTACATAAGGTTGCTGAAAGTGGTAAGCTTTGTTAAGAATGTGATTTGCCTTTTATTTGCTTTTAATCAAATCTGACCTGTCTTCCTCTGACTTATAATCACTTAAAATCTTTCTGAACTTAATAAATTTGTTTGTTTGTTTATTTGTTTGTTTTATCTAAAGCAGTGCATGCGGTCTGAGGTGTCTTAAGGCTCTATTTGAAGTGACGAGGTTGATTCAAATAAATTTTTTTGATAAATTGCCAAACTGATTATGAGCTTGCATTGTTCAGGAAGATGGAAGTTCTTAGGGTTGCATCTGGAATTGGGGTGTTTCCTGGGGTCTTTCTATTGCACAATCCCATGAGTGGCTGGCCAGAAGTACTCACTCACTAAGGTAAGAGTTGCTTGCAGGAGGCTGCATATGAACTTCCCAGGAGTGGGAGTTCACACAGCAGAACAGAATGAGACAGGCTCCAAGAGTGAGGGATTGAGGTGACACAGCAATATAGCAGTCCAGATTGCAGAGGGGAATGTCACACAGGGCCAGGAGGGAGAGAAGGTAACAGAACGCCCTGGAGGAAAGAATGTACCAAGGAGAAATTGTTTCAAACTAGGTTTTTGCTAAAGGAAGCAAATTAGCTGAAAGGTATAAAGAAGGCCATAAATCTGGGGGTTCTTTGTCAGATCCTATCTGATCATGCTGGAGCATACCAGAGTGAGACTGTCATCCCTAGGTCTGGTCTATTTGTAAGTATACTGTTCATATGCTTATAAATATTGTTACTGTATTAGATGTAGTAATTGTTCATTGTTAAGCTTTTAAACACATTTAGAGCAACTGCAAAAAATACCATTTGGCCTTTGTATTTAATAGAGGAATTTATGGTGAAATTAGTGTTTGGGAATTCCCCAGATCAACATTAATAATTTCAAATATTATTAATAATTCCAACACTCATTATCAGGAAAGCTGTGCAAAGTAAACAAGTTGCCTTCCCAGTATGAACGTGTGTACTGTTAGTTATCCAGATGCTCTGTCAGAAATTGGCAGATTTGAATAACTAAAGCCATTGTTAACGGCTACTGATTATGAGCTTTTGACTGGTTGGTATACATTACATTCAAATAAGGTCAACAAGAAAAAAATTTCAATTGACAACCATGTAGAGAATATTTTATTGTTACATATACATACACACTTAAAATCAAACAGTTATATTGTCTTTGACTCTACACCAAAATAAAAAGGAGTAATGTTTTTCACTGGTTACTTTAACTACAGCTCTCCCTGTGGCATTCACAGTATCCATACCCCTATGCAATATGCATCTGTCAGAATAAGGTTTCTGCTCCCGTACCCTCTCCCACCCACACATTCAATCATGAAAAACTTTTTGAGCCACTATGCTAACCCTAGCTGTTGAAGTGCTGACAATTATGTTTATCCCTTCTGAAGGGCAGCACTTGGGTAAAACAGAAGTAAAATGAGGAAACCCCACTACTTCTGAAGTCATTTGGGAGAGGAGAGTGAGGGTCTCTGTTCTAGACTCAGACTCAGACTCATAGGTCAGAAGGGACCAATATGATCATCTAGTCTGACCTCCTGCACAAGGCAGGCCACAAAGCCCTACCCATACACATTTATAACAACCCCGAACCCATGACTGAGTTATTGAAATCCTCAAAAGTGAGATTTGAAGACCTCAAGCTGCAGGGAATCCATCAGCAAGCGACCCATGCCCCACGCTGCAGAGGAAGGCGAAAAACCTCCGGGGCCTCTGCCAATCCGCCCCGGAGGAAAATTCCTTCCCGACCCCAAATATGGCGATCAGCTAAACCCCAAGCATGTGGGCAAGACTCACCAGCCAGCACCCAAAAAGGAATTCTCTGCAGTAACTCAGTTCCCATCCCATCCAACATTCCCACAGACCATTGAGCAGACTTATCTGCCGATAATCCAAATCAATTGCTCAAATTAAACTATCCCATCATAACATCCCCTCCATATACTTATCAAGCTTAGTCTTAAAGCCAGATAAGTCATTTGCCCCCACTACTTCCCTCGGAAGGCTGTTCCAGAACTTCACTCCCCTAATGGTTAGAAACCTTCATCTAATTTCAAGTCTAAATGTCCTAATATCCAGTTTGTACCCATTCGTCTTCGTGCCTATATTAGTACTAAACTTAAATAATTCCTCTCCCTCCCTAACATTAATCCCCCTGATATATTTATATAGAGCAAGCATATCCCCCCGGAGCCTTCTTTTGGCCAGGCTAAACAAGCCAAGCTCTTTGAGGACTACTAGTGTCCTGCACCTCAAACCAGAGAAGTTGTATGAGCGCATGCACAAAGGAAGTGGAAGCTCAGGCCAATCAACCTAGCAGAAGCGCATGCTGCCAATCACACATACGCAAGATATGATAACAAAGAGGGAGAGCAACTGTCTCTTTATCAACTGTGAAAATAGATTCACAAATATGGAAATATTTTGCCAACTTATATGTAGAAAATGTTATTAGTTACATACCTGCAAATGGCTTTGCCTTTTTAACAACTCTGCTCTTTTGCTGCTATTGATGGCACTATATACATGCAGGAAAGTCATATATCTACTTGGAGTTGCTCCATATGCTTTACATGACTCATGGATCATCAAAAAAGACTTCAAAAAGTCAGAATCACCTATGCATAAAAATACATTATTTACAAAAATCATTCCTACTATACACAGAGTAACTCACGATGAGCAATGTGATACACTTTTTAAATCATGAATTGAGGACATATACATTACCTATAAGGGCAGAGTTTTGCAGGATCTCATGGGAGAAACAAAGTATCATTCCTCCCTAAAGTTTTGCCTTCAGAAGTCGACAAACATTCCACTCTTATTTTAAATTTTAAAAGTTTTGTATTTAATTGAAAAGGCATATAAGCATTGCCAGGGCTGGTCCTAGACCAAATGGCATCCCAGTTGAGGAGCATATATGGCGCCTCTCCCTCCCTCCATTTGTTAACTTTTTGAATATCTTATTTGTTATTGCATTTGTAGCTCATTTCATGACTTTGATTCATGCTTGCAAATCATGTTTTATCCACACAGAATACCTGAAACATTTTACTTCAAACATTCTATTTTCTTTTTTGTCACTAACAACAAAAGCAGCACCTGGAACCTGGAGCCCCTGCAAGCCTGGCACCCCAGGCAGTTGCCTGGGTCACCTGCCCCTAAATCCAGCCCTGAGCATTGCAAGAATTAGTTCCATGTCACTGAAGGTTCGATCCTAAGAGGTGCTGAGAACCTTCATTTCCCACTGATGTCAACAGAACTTGAGGGTGGGTGCTCAGAACCTTTTAGGATCTAGGTTTGAGTGCTTTTGTTGTCACTGGTGCTGCATACAATAAATATTTAAACAGGTGCTGCAAACAGTAAATATTTAAACAACTCCTTCAGCTTGCTGAATGGAATTTTTGTAAATGAATTGAAGAAGACATGAAATAAGCTATGCAACATTACAAATGAAAAAACACTAAAATATGTATATGTGAAAGAACATCTGGAAGCAGCATCAAGGTAAACATATAAGAGTGTCTAGAATTCTGAGTAGTTGCATGGACTTTAGCCCTATAATCTAAGTATCATGTCAAACATTTGAGTCTTTTTATATTAAAAAGTGAGGCAACATAAGAAATCTAGCAGGAACCATTTAACATTTGGTTTTCTCATTATCACTAGGATATCTGCATATAATCTTATTTAAATTTATGTTTTTATATAGTAATTTGAGAAAAAATATTTCTCAAACAAGGATAAGTGCTGATTTTGTGATTTACACTATTCTCTCTAAATAAATAAATAAATAAAAAATTAATGAAGAAATGTGCAGTTTTCGCACACAATCTGACCTAATCACTTAATAATTCCCTGTTCTGAAAATACATTGTATTATTTTTAAACATTATAGACAGTTCTAATTAATCTTTATACTTCTTACATTATAACTCCTCCTTTTTCTCTTCCTCTCTACTCTTTGCCACCAGATTCTTTCTTCTTAGTCCTCTATCTCCTCCACTGTACATTACTTTAACTCTTATTTGTATAGTGATAGCTTATAAATTTACCTCTCCACTCAACTCATTCCAGTATAGCAACGTTAACACCACTCATCTTTCTGAAGTAGTAATGGATCTTCCACTAGCTCAACAAGGTGTACAATCTGACACAAACTATTAGTTCTTTTGCTTCCCAAATCCTGTCCTCTTTCTGCCTTCTTGAGAGCTGTCTACAAAACCACCATCCTCCCCATAATCCAGGCTCACTCTCTTCTATTCTCACAAACCTGGATGTGACTGCAAATTCCTTTATATACAACATATTTAAAATCTGATCCTTTCTTACTAAACGCCAATCCGACAACTAAAATTTGCACTTCCTTCTCTCTGAACTCGCCATTTCACATCTTAGCCCCTTTCCAGTATATCTGGTAATGAAGCAGCTTAACTCACTTACTGTTTTCTGCTTCAGCCATCTCACACTTCTTGAATTCCTTCAAATTTAATATCTTCATCCTCACTTTCAAGGTTCTAAGGAACACCCACAAAATTCTGTGTCTCGGTTCATTTCCTATGCATTCCTCAACCCCTTGCACCACCTGTGATGTTAGTGTCACCATTCTCTTTGTTTCTTTTTCCAGTATCAATGACATATTTGATGCCATTATTGAAATTTACTGAAATTTACTGTGCAGGGGTACATTGCTTTGCCCTGGCTAAACCTCAGTGAAGTGAATGGAGCCTTTCTTGGGCACAGGAGTCTGTCTGCACAGATCCATTTGCAGAATCTAGACCATTATTTGTGCCTTGTACAGCCCTGAGCAAACTGTCAACAATAAAATCTGTCAAAAGTAAAAAAATAAATAGATAAAAGAGCAATAATACAATAATCACATTAAAAACGTATCTTTAATCAAATTCACCAAAATATTACCAGAATATTTTTTCTTAGGTTCTTTATGTGCTCTACCAGTCTTTTCTTGTTCATCCAAACCAGCAAATAACATTTCAGGTATCTAAAATATAAAGCATTTTTGGGCAAAAAAATGCAATACACTGAACTTTCAAGTAAAGATAAAAGAAAAAAAACTATTAATAAAATGGCAACCTCAGTTATACAAGTAAAAATAATTTGAAAACAACAGCTTCATTCACAGAATGATAATTTTAAAAATTAACCTGTCAGTTGTTAAAATTGTTCATTCAAACAGAACAATCTTCCACCAAGTCTAAGGAAACAGCAATAATATCACTGAGGACCTTTAAAATTACATAAATACCAAGGAACTAACAAGGTATTATTATAAAGTTCAAAATTAATTCAGATGACCTAATAAAATGCATTATTTGAGGAGACACCATAGGAATAAGCTTCACTCATGCAGTGCAAACTTTCTTGACCTTGATCAGCAGGAAATTCTTGTACACGGTCATAGATGGCTGGTGGCCATGATAGCTAATTTCATGAATTTCACAAAGGCAGACAATAAACACAGTATATATACAGTATTATGGAAATATGACTACAGGACCAAATCTTGGGTCCTTGCTTAGTCCATACTCAAGCAAACCCTACTGACTTAAGACAATTAAAGCCAGTCAGGACATTTTTGATTAAATGAAATTTCATCCACAAAATGCTGTTTCATGGAAGCTGAAACATTTTACAGAAAGACATTTGTTGTGAAAATATTTTTGTCTGGAAGGTTTTTGAAGTCTAGGATCAAGGAAGGAATGAAAGAGAGAGACCTGAACCAAAAACTTGAGGTTTCTTTTATCTGAAAACAGCTGTTTGACACAATTCTGTTTCACAAAAACATTAAAAAGGTTTTGTTTTTGTTTCAATGATGAACAAAAACATATTTTGAAACCTCAGAAGTTGTCACAAAACTGATTTGTCATCCTCTGGCAGCTCTACATACAGTACTATAATATCTTCCTCAAATAATGCCACAACAGTC
The DNA here is from genome assembly GCA_007922155.1 of Mesoclemmys tuberculata. NCBI lineage: Eukaryota > Metazoa > Chordata > Testudines > Chelidae > Mesoclemmys > Mesoclemmys tuberculata. Next base: position 2,697,190 of record ML675641.1, read on the forward strand.
TGCAATGGGTATAGTTTGATGCTGTAAAGTGCTCAGTTCCCTGGCCTCACTCCAGCAAAGAATTTAAGTAAGTGCCTAATCCCACTGAAATCAAGACTGAAATTCTGTGTTTGAGCAGAGGAAGCATGCTCAGCCCATACTGAGATACTAACATGTTAAATAATAATAATATGTAAATTTTCTTAAAGCACTTTCTATTTTTAAAGTACTGTACAAACATTAATTAAGAAAGCAAGATATGTCAGAGGGTCCTTAAATACTTTAATTAAAACCAACTTTTTAGAGCTGAGTAATTTGGAATTGAGTGATTTAACATGAACAGATGACATTTTCCTAATGCAGCACCTTTGAATAACTGATAATCTAAACAAAGACATCTTATTCAAACATGATGCAAGTTAAGTGAATTAGACTGAATATGTGATTGCTAGCTTTCTTCAGCTTTTTAAAAAACTGAATATTTGGCTAAAAGAAGATTACATCAGCATGACAGTTTACACTGATAAAGAAACAGAAAATAACCTAATAGAACAGGAAGGAAAGCAGTACAATGACATTTACAGATAAATGAATTAATGCTCACTTTTAAATTTTGCTTTGTTTATTGCCTATACTTACTTTTTTCATAGTGCACTCGGACCATTTTTCCATCCACAACACCTGACATTTTTTATGAAGTGCTGGATTACTCTCACAATTTATTGTGAAGTTTAAATTGGCAGAATCCATAATCAAGACAATGTGCAGGTTCTGCTGAATCCCTAAAGGAAATACAGCATAATAACATATTAAGCCAATTGAATTCTGACTACCCAATGCTAAATTTATTGCAGATCCAATATAATATAATTTCTGACTGTCCTCCATATATTGTATCATAGACCAATTTCCAGAGAGAGACAGTAACAAACTAAAAAGTAGGAATGTTTAAAGATGATATTTAAAGAAAGAACTTAATTTAATGTCTTGGAATATCACAATGTATGTCACAGTGTATTTTTTAAATTTAAGAGATTTGAAAATGCGTAAGGGATGCCATTAGCTTGAAATGCCATTAACTTAAAATTCAAAAACAAGTCAGAAGATATTTTAGTGCCCTTGAGTCTGTATGCCAATTTCTGGGTTTTTTCAGTCATGCTTTCCAATTTTTAAATTATTCTGTTTCCTTGTTTCTATTGGAAAGATCCACACAAACTAAGCAATATCTTAAGTCCCTATCTTGCAAACATTAACTTCATTACGACTATTCACTGACACATGGGAAGTTCTTCGTTTGTGTATTTGCATGATGGGGTTAACTGACTATAAAAGGGAAACCCTGATATGCCCTATCAAATGCACAAAGTACACAAACAGAAAAAAGGAGACATATTTTCTTTCCTGTAATCTCTTCCAATTATAGGATTCTTAGATGTTACTTGAAACATCAGTGAGTACAGAACAGAATGTGATTTTTATGTCAATTGTATTCCTTTAATTGAACAAAAGTATTGATTGTTCCTTACTATTTTTTAAAGAACTTGCATGATTCAAAATTTACTTGAAAAGTAACATCCCTTGAATAATTATTTGCACATTTTATGAATTTGCTCACTTTGATAGGCTTTGATAATTAATCAATTAAAATTATGTAGTCCAATTCACTTACTGTATGTAAAATAGTTGAAGACTGGTCCTGTAAATCCATCTTGTGAAGCTTGATCCTTCAGAGGAGACAGTAATGGTTCTAATTCTTCTATTGTGTACAGTCCAGGAACCTCACCTATGTCAGGAACAGTTTCAATCAGCTTTAAAATGTGTAAAATGAATTAATTAACATAAAATTGATAAAATGCCTCTGGAACATTTTGTTTGGTGTATTTGGGTGATACAGAATATATCTACCATCAATATACTTATATGACCTTCCCTTTCAAAACAACAAACCTGGGACTGTTTACAATCTCATTTTGGATGAAGCACCCAGTCTTGTTTGCATCACTGAGACATGATTCAATGCATCCTTGAATACTATCCTAGCACAGATAGACGCTACAGGATATACCCGATACATCACAAGCCAAGACTGACTCTAGAATACATCAGAAAACCGAAAAGAGGAGACAGAGTACAAATCCTGTTCCCCTCCAGCTCAGTTACAGAAGATGCTTCACTCCAGAAACAAAAACATTAGAATGCATACATATGGTATGTGAAGCAAAGGACAAGAGAAACCTAGCAATTTTAGTGGTATACAGGCCTTCAGATGGAAACTCTGTCAACTTCCTGTAAAAACTTAGAGCTACTGCCCAGCATGACTCAAGAATGGGACATTTCTTACCTTATAATTCTCTTTCTGTTAGCAGCTTCTCTCCATCTTCATCACAAATGGGTAACAACTCCACAAATGGATGGAATTCAGAGACAGTCTAATAATGTTGCTGGAGGCCCCAGGACTAAGCCCTGCCCTTCAACTGAGAAGAAGAATTCTTCTCAAGCTGATTAAACACTGCAGCATACAGATTATTAGCATTAAAATAAAAACTTTAAATTATACTGACTAAGGCAATTATATATTTAAATCTTCCTTTAGAGAAACATTTTCAATTTGCTACAAATTGTTTTCTGGTAATTTGCCATACTATCAGGGTGGACTGAATAAGGAGAGAAGCTACTAGCAGAAAGAAAATTATCAGATGAAAAATTTCTCACTCAGAGCTTCTCTCCTCATTCATAATGAATGGGAAGTATTGAGTGATGAATCTCAGAATTCATGATGGGAAGAGGATGGGTGGAAAAAGCAGAACTGTGATTATTATTACAGTAATAATTATAGTTAATTATGTAATAATAATATTACAGTAATTATTATTACAGTTGATAATATGTAAAAATGGAAGTTCCACCTATATAAAGAAGAGGAATTATTTGGGAACCAGCCCAGTAGCCCTTTTCCTACCAAAGGATGCCTTTGCAAAGAAATGGGACTCTACTTTACAGATGTTCCTCAAATGAGGCTCAGACCTTTTCTTTCTACAGTGCCATCAAGTACGTTGGAGAGGGAACTTTGATTACATCCATGAATGGTTTGCCGGAGACCTAACATGTCAACTTCTCCAAGATTCTAACATCTTGCCTGCAACAACTTTGAGGTTCTAAGACCCTGGCATTTTGGATGGCATTACATTAATAGGGTACAATTGGCACCTGCACTCTGTATGCTTGAACAGAAAATTTCTTACTGATAATTTCCTTTCTGCTAGCAGCATTTCCAACAGTTCTGGATGTCTGGGCTGCTCTCCTCTCTCTGCAGCTCAAGGAGGTGAATCAGTGATTTGGAGCTCCAGGGTCTGGCCACACTCCCTCTGCTCCTGCTTGCTGCCAGAGGAATTATTCCCAAAATGTAAAACTTGCATTACATCATTAATAAATATTCCAGAGATAACAAAGTAATGCTGTACATTATACCAAAGAAGACGGTCAAATAATAAAGACTCCACTTAATATCTGACTCTTAAGCCACCCAAGTTGGGTAGAATTGTAATAGACACTACTAGCAGAAAGGAAATTATCAGTAAGAAATTTCCATTCTGCAGCCCAGCATCTCCCACAATTCCAGACATCTCAGAACTAGCGAGCAGTGAATAGATGTATGAAACAAAAGTTTGGAAGGAAAGAAGAACCCTCCCCCGCTGTTTTGTCAGCTCACCCAAAAGTCTGTATTATTTCTGGGCCCCTAGCTGACAAAGGAGGTCTCTGCAGAAAACAGAAGATCCATCTTGTGTTCAATGAAGATGTTAGCTGTCGATTAAATAGCTTGTCACCATTCCAGTTTGATCCAACACACCCCCTTGGAGGCAAGCATAGTATTGCAGATGAGCCCTTATTTGATTTTCCCCTTGCAGAGGATATCAACAAGTACAAACAGCCAGTCAAGGGCTAAAGAGCACCTCCTTGTGTAGGGCCTCCTTTATTAATGGAAAAGCCAAAACAGAAAATAAAACTTTTCACCCCAATATCCCAACATGGCAACTAGGTCATTCTTAGTTCATGTCCCCACCTGAATCTAGTGTTCACCTCTACCCAGACTCTTCCTCCTGGGTTCTCTTGATTCCAGTCTTTTCTCCAATGTTACACCTTCTCTGGAGTATGAGATCTGGAGAAGACTGTCTACTGAGACTCTTCTCCAGAGGCAGGGGGTGATCCTTTGCAGGCTGGTTTCTAGACAGTGTCTCAGGGACTCCTGGCTAAGACCAGGTCCTCTTAAATGCCTGCTGGCTGCAACCAACTGTCTAGGAGGCTTCCCTCTCCAGGAGCTCCTCTTACTGACTCCAAGTCCTGGTAGGTACCCCCAAGAACTGACCTTCTGGGTTCCCTGTTCAGCCCTCTGGCTGTGGTTTCTCTTGGGAGTTCTCCTCCACATGAGCCTCCTATCTCCCTTTGGAGTTCCCTTTAATTGAGCTTGGGTAACCTGTAATAGGTCCAGGTGCTTGTTCACTTATCAGCCAACTGGGCAATCAACTATCCTTAGGTGGGGCATTCCTAAGGTAGTCACAGGCAGACTGGGCCCTAGCTCCCCACAAAAGAGCAACTGCCCGGTGACATGGCCACTGCAAATTTCCAAAGTGGATACACTTTCTCATTCCTCTCATGAGCTGCTAAGAATCTCATGGAGTGTGCCTTGATCCCTTCTCAGACAGCACTTCTGAGGATATGCAGGCTTCCACAATACATAGACTAATCCATCTAGTGATAGAGGACTTGGAAGCTCTGAATCCCGGGCTTTTTATTTGGAAGGACATAAATAGGGAACCCAATCTTCTCATGGATTCTGTATGCTTGAGATAGATTTTCAACTTCTTCTGATCTCTAAGGTGTGCCATATCTTGTGAAGTATTTTGGTCTCTTTGCATTCGTACAATTCGTGAATAGGTCAATTGAAGGGAGACTGAACGTCTGAATGATGAGATTGAAAATCGTCCAATTCTGGCATCACTCGAAGTTCTTGATTCTATGCCTGCTGAGCCAGTCTGCTTTTTGATTCAGATACCCTTTGACATGGATCACTCTAAATGAAAGGAGGCGTGTTCTGCTCGCCTCATTATTTACACTGCTTCCACAAAGAGTGCTTAGTTGCCCTCTGGGTTGTTTAAACATGCAACAATAGTTGTATTGTCTGATTGAACCAGGATGTGGTTCTTCTTTAGGGTGAGCTGCAGCCTTCACAGAGCTAGCTTGAGCGCTCTAATCTCTAGGAAGTTTACACTGTGAGCCTTTTCCTTCTTGCTCCAGAGGTCCTGGGTTGTTTGGGTCTCAAAGTGAGCTCCCCATCCTCTAGACTGGTGTCGGTTGTGAGGACTAAAGAATCTGGAAGGTAGACAGGCATGCCTTTCAAGATATTGTCATCGGCTGACCCACATTCTAAGGAGCTTAACATTTGTATTAGAATACGTACTTGATTGTTCATGCGTTCTGGAGAGTGGTACCACACCATTAGTATGAAGGCTTGAAGACTTCTGATGTGTGATTGTGCCCATGGAGTGTTTCCTATGCATGACAGCTGAAGCCCTAGCAGTTGGAAGGCATAGTGCTATGGTAGGCCTCCTGCGGCTCTGGAGCAAGAAAATAAAGTCCTGGATGGAACTAAAGAACTTTTCTTGGCTCTGATGATGAAACCATGTGCCTAGAGGAGATTCAGTATTTGAGATGTGGCCCTGTGTGTTGCTGACTGTGATGGAGTTCTATTCAGGATGTCATCCAGGAATTGGTATGGGTGAGTTCCCTGTGACCTTGGCTATTATCACCACCAAATTTTTGCTAAAAAACCTGGAGGCTGAGAACAGGCCAAACAGGAGTGTGCAATACTGATAATGTTTCCTAACACAGAAAAACTTCAGAAGTCTGCACTGGCAAAGGTCTGTTCATGATATGCATCCATTACATTTACTGAAGTCAAGAAGGTCCCCCAGGACTGGGATGACACTGTAGAGGCAAGGGTCACCACCTGAAACTTCATTTTCTGCATCTCCTTTTTGAGCCTTTTGAGGCTCATCTTCTGATATGGGAGTGATAAAGAATGTTCACTCAAAAGTCACCCTTGATTATTGACTTTGGCTCCACTTTAAAGAAAGTCTCCCTACCAACAGCGTTTGTAGATGACACTTCTGATCTGGAAGCCAGTAGCCTCATTGCATCCATTGTAGCTGGAATGTGGATACTCACTCTAAGCAGGTCCTAAGCTTGACCAAATTTCTGGGCTCCCTCCTTTTCAGAGAAAATCTGGATAAGATGGTGGCTGACAATGTGGCAAAATCCAAAGGGTCTTCTCCCTTCCCCACTAAGGCTCTGAGGAGAGAATATAGACCAGCCATCACAAAGAGGTGCTCCTTTCACTCCTTGTCCACACAGAGACACCAGCGAAGAGACAACAGATTTCCTAATGAAAAGCATTGGAATCTAGGTTCAAGGAGAAAGTCCAGAGGAACCTTAGCCCCCATCCCATTTCACTTTATGACAGAGATAACATAGGCCTCCTTCCAGAACTGTGATAGAGGATAGGATTTCCCATTTCCTGAATGATTACTCACAGGGTAAGTAACTCTGTTCAGGTCTCAGAGACAGACAGTTCATCTTCCTCAGTGGAGGAGGGGACATAGGAGGAGGAAGAAGAGTCAGAGGACTCATATATCCTGAATATTTTGTGCTTTTTCTTTCCCTTTTTAGCCTTTTTAGATTTTTTAACCTATTTAGAACATTTTGGGAGCATAAAAGCTCTTCTGTGGCTTTCTTTTACAGCTTGCCTTCCTTAGGCTATAGAGCCCTCTTGAGTGTTCTGTGTCACAATCCTTACCACTGAGTTTCATTCCCCCTGGGAAGGGAGTACAGGCTCATTGATAGAGCCCTCCTGGTCAGCTTGGGAGGGTGGAGGGCTAAACTGAAATCCTCCTTCTTTCCCCTGGATGCTCAGGACCCACTTTCAGACCTGGGGGGGAGGGTAAGGATCTGTGGCCCCACAAGCCCCACACTCTTTGTTTTGCAGGGGTCCTCTGGGACTTACCCCATTAGTTGAGTAGTCAGGGTCCTCCTCACTTCTAGAGCATCTCCTTGGTCGGCACTGGGGTTCCTGGTTTATTTTTCTCCAATTGGAGTCATAGCTGCCTTGGTGGGTAGAGGAACCCTGACCTAGCTGTCTGTGATAGTCTGTACCCCCTATGTTCACTTCTTCTACCAGGCTATGTTAAATTTTGTATAAAGCATACTGTGTAAGGTATCATTTGAAAACTCATGATTTGCTGATCATTATTGTCATACATAAAATGTGTGGCAACATTATATGTAAAGATATAAAATTCCACTGTACAATATTACCAAGATATGTTCTGACCTGTTTTGGAGGACAGCCACAAACAAGTTCCCCAGAGACAAAAGACTAGCCAGTGCCTCAGTCAGTTGACAGTAAGATCAAATGAACCATCACCTGATTAAGTGGCCACTCTTCGGCAGGAGAGAGGGTGTACATTACGGTGGTGGGGCCAGGAGTCTGTCCAAAGACAGAGTGGAGAATTGCTTTTGGGCCACTGCTCTGGCCCAAAGCTGTGGTAACTGCATAATGCTTGCCAAAAATATGCATCCATGTCCATCTCACTGCTTTACAGCTGTATTCTACAGGCACATCTCTCAAAAAGGCAAAGGAAGTTGCTTGAACCCTGGTGGAATGTGCTGACACTTCTGAAGGAGGTAACATGTTCACTATCTCTTAATTATTCGTTACATATGAGGTTATGCAGGGAGACTGTCTCTGAGCTGAAACCACCTGTCCTTTCATCTTGTCTGCAGAAGATACAAATAAATGTGGAGATGATCCAAAGGATTTGGTCGTGTATGTATAAAATGAAAGGACACAATGGAGGTCTAGCATAAGGAGCCTTTCCTCATCCTTATGTGTATTCAGCTTAGGAAAATAGATAGGCAAATGGATAGTCTAGTTAATGTGGAAGCTGGACACCACTTTAGGAATAAATTTTGAATGCAGACTCATGAAAACTGCATTTTTAAGGAATGCAATGTCTGAGGATCCACCATTAGGGCCTGCAGCTTTATTACTCTTTTTGCAGAAGTAATAGTTCCAAAAAAGGAACCTTTGCTGACAGATGGTCACAGAACAGGTTGCTAGAGGCCCCAATAAAGCTGACAATACAAGATTCATGTCCCAAAGAAGAACCCACTGGTTGATGGGAGAACATATTCTATTTATCCCTTTAAAGAACCTAACCAACTTAGAATTAGAGAATACTCTGAAATTCAACTTGACTCTGTTTATTGAATGCAGATCTTCTAAATCCCAGGCTTTCTCTGTAACAACTGAACCATCCTTCCTCTCCTGCACCAGTGGGACATTTTCCACTGATTGAAATAGGGGAAGGAACAAGCCCAATATCCTACTCTTTGGGTTTTTTTAAATCTCCTGGTTTTCCTCTCTAAAAATGTTAAATTCCAAGGACAAACCTTTCATCTCCCTGTAAGGCTCCTCTCTGTCCTTCTCACTTGCTCCTCCTCACTGCCTGACTGCTTAAGGCATTTGAGGTGTGTAGGATTAGTTGTTTTTTCAAAAGAAAACAACCTGGACTTGAAGGGTCATCTATTGGGAGTGCAAGTTGCACCTTTTAATTATTGCTAATGATGTAGAATTTAAATAGCTTTATATAGAAATTGATGAGCCCTTCTACGCATTTGCTGTTTCATTGAGAGAGGGCAGAGAGATAATTAAAAATAATCAAAATAAAGCAGCCGATCCTCTCATTTCCAAAACTGAGTGGAACAAACAAAGGAAGAAAAGGAGTTGGAAATATGTTCCTGGAAGGAGAGTAATAAAGAAATCCTACATGATAGTGAAGACATCTGATGCTGCTGTGATATAACAGCTGGAATGGTGCTGGCAGAGCTGTGGAATTTTAGGATCTCCTATTAGGACCTCTTCTGAAGACCAAGGAGGTCAATGAAAAGGCTTCCAGTGAGGACCCTTCACTTGGGATCAGGACCTTGGGAAGAAGGGCAAATTGGGAAATGGAGACTGCTGCTCCTTCCTTGAGAAATACACTATCTGGGAAGAATAAGTGGTCTGTTAATGGGGTAGAGAAGTGGGACTTGAAAGAGATTTTCCTCATTAGTATTATGTCTTATAACAAGCAGGAAGAGTCTAGCAAGCTCAGGGTAACAATTATATCACCCTTATATGGTGTTCATAGCAAAAATGAAGGTGTGGGTGTCAAATCTCGGTTCAGGTCCCCCCTGTGCTATAGATGCCCTGTGTGACCTCGTCACATAGTCTGTCTGCGCCTCTCTCTGGACAATGGGGGTAATGATCCTTCCTCTCTGTGCCTTGTCTTCATAGACTGTGAACTCTCTGGGGCAGAGGACTGTCTCTTACAATGCATGTGTACAGTGAGTGGCACAGCTGGGCTCTGATCTCAGCTGTGGCCTCTACTAGCTAGTGTAATATAAATAATGATAATAAAAAGATACATTAGAAATAGTCAATACACAAAAAATATTTACAGGTTTAACCTGACACAAGGTTAGGGCAGAAACAAGAGCTAGTTCAAAATTGGAATGTCCATCCTGTGAGAAATTCTGAGCATAAGAACTTGTTTTTTACCTGAATTGGGACAGAAAGAGAAAATATCTAATTTTTTTTCTTGGAATAGAAGAGTCAGAAAAAAATATTTGCAATGTTTTGACATTCCTGACATTGATGCTAGGCAAATGCCTACAAATATGCTTTTATCACACTCTGAAAATTCTGATGGCCACCTGTAAAACATGGAGATGTTTAGTTTAGGAGTCTTAAGGCTTGTCTACACGATGCAAGGACCTAATACCACACACTAAAACCTCCCTAGTGTGTTGATATGTACTTAGCAGGGTCCACCAGGCAACTGAGTGAGCAGCAAGCTAGTGTGCTGTAGATTCACACCTTGGCTTGCTGCACATTAAATTGCCATGTAGACAAACTCTTGGAAAATCCCAACCAGACTGCCAACCTCCATGGCATTGGTTCTACCTGCCTGAGAGTTTCCCTCCCCCTCCATGACCATTATTAAGAGCTGATATAAAGAGCTGCATGTCCAATTGCTCTGAAGGGAGGAGAGCTTACTGACCAGGAACTGAACAGCAGCAGCAGTGATTTTTAAAAGGAAACATCAATGCAAGCTTAATATTATTTTATTATAGTTTACTATAAGTATAGGATAGTATATATGGTTAGTGTGTGTGTGCGCGCGTGCTGATAAAAATGCATAAAATTATGTTATTAATTGAAACATATATACGTAAACTTTAAAGCACTTTTAAGTTTTGCTGTCATCACATTGTTGCAAACTAGCCACTTGCAACAAATTGCTTCACTTAGAATCATTTAAACTATATGATATTGTGGTTTAAGTGTTCTTTAACATGCCATAAGGGATTTGCATCTCAGGGATTTTGTGCCTTATTTAAGATTTTTAGATAATATGGCAGTAAGGATTATAAGTAACATCAATAAAAAGATATTTTATTTTGGAAAGGATACTGCCTGTGTCAATTACTTTATTAGAAGGTTACATCCGTGTCCTTTTAATGTTTCCTTAACAACCCCGGCAAATTTTTCCCTCAGGAAGAACAAACTAAGGGGGGGCAATAGGCAGGTTACTACAGCAGTGTCCTAAAATTCATTTTTGGAGTAACAACCCCACTGTGAAGACTGTCTGACACAGAGGAAATTGAGAAGTAACAGAGTTCTGTGCATGCCCACATATTCTGTAGGGTGTGGTAGCAGTAGTAAACCTCACATATAGCACTGAGAGACAGCTTCTGCACAGAATAGAAGTCCCATCAAACACTCTCTCAGAGTAGGAAGGAAAAGGAGAAAAGGTGTAATGCCACTTACACATTAATAATACAAATCATTTCCTTACTAAGGGGAAGCTAGCCTTTCTCTTTATGAAACCTCAAGCCTCTGGAGTTTGCAAGACTTATCACTAAGCATGTGGTGAGGGAATCCTCTATCCTTGGGAATCATCATGACCCTGGTTTGAGCCTTTCCACAATGAAGTAACAGCTCTGGATAGAGAGATAAGGCCTGCCATTCCTGTGCTGCCATCTGAAAGCTCAATGCATTGCTGGAACAAGGACAGTGACCGGGCTGGCAGGGCTTTTCTGCTGCTGAGGTTAAAGGCAGAGAGAGCCCACTTGAGAGGTGCTCAAGAGGTTAGACCCTCAATGCTCCAGTGATTCGTCAGCTCAGGAGAGCAAAGCTACATGTTGGAATGAAGTTGTTGCTACATGAAAATGAATAAAACAAAGTGCTTGAAAGAAAATGAAACATAATTTGTTCCCACTGGAAGCAGAAATTCTGGTGACTTGTGTTCAAAGGTGAGGATTAGACCTGGAGCCGCCAGCAACAATGGATTGCTTCTAAATTCCACAAATAAGAGGCATTACCCATTTGTGATGAATTAGGAGAGAAACACTGCAGCAGAACATATAATATAGGATACTTTTACTTACAAAAAACTGTTTTAAAATAAATTTGTTTTGTGCAATGAATTAAACTAGGATTCTGGAAAACCATAAGCCTTTTGTACTCATCTCACCTGAAGACAATAGACTGTTGACCATCTCAAGGAATGTGGAGTGAACAAACTGATAGTCTTCAAGCAGCAATACAACCTGCTGTGCTTCAATACCAGCAAGTTGCATCACCTAATAGTAGAGAAGTCATTTTAACCTAATTAATCATAATATGTATATTCTTTTATAATAGAATTTATTTAATATATTTATCTATTCCCCCTCACAGATTCTGAATAATTATATTTATATATTCTCAACAGATGGTGAGATGATTTTGGTCATCTGAAATATCAAATATAAGGTAAGGAACATTCTACATGGAAGAAGAGATTTCTAATTAGAGAACAATGAAGATAAATACTTTTATGCCTATATGACATTAAGGACCAATTTTTCCTAATATGACCTCAAATTGTACCCCAAAAACTATGCAGTGGATGGTCCCTTTGTTGTGTGCACTATATCATGAAGTTTTCTTGTTAATTTTGGAGGCCACTTTGGGAAGTTTGATCCTGTTTTGTTGTTTGTTTTAATTTAATGTGTACATCTTTATAAATCACTGGATTTTTGCTTCATGAAGCATACTGTACTGAGCTCACATGGTCCATAATAAAACAGGATACTCTCAGACAAACCTACTAATTCATATTCTAATAAAAACAAAAAGATGGAACAGAATTTTAAATATATATTTTCAGAAATGGGGATCTACTTTTCTAGAAAAAGCTTCTGAATCTTCAAATTAGGTCCTGATCTCCAAGTTACTCTGTAGAAGCAGACCATGCACCTTGAGAGAGCCCTAAAGAAATCAGTGGGGTTCTATATAAGTGCAGGTGTCCACATACACAGAACAGCTTGTAAGATCTGGGCCTGAGAAGGAGGCTGTATCTGTTTTTGACAGTGCCTTCTACAAATAGGCACTAATACTAATAATATATATCAATGTCAAAAATAAAATTGACAGGGAAAGATTTTATAGGTGCTCAGCACCACAACTAGGACCATATTTTCAAAAAAGCTGAGCACACTGTAGTTCTCCCTGAGAAAAATAGGAACTGCTGGCTTCTGAGCTCTTTTGAAAATCTGGCTACTTCATTTAAGTTCTTAAATGAGTGCTGAGCAAATCTGAAACTCTGACCCACAGGAAACATTTTTATTTTGTGTCTTTCAAAGTTCCCATAATTATTCACTTTTCTTCCATACAAATTTAATTTAAATAAAATGCAAAATAGAAGAATGTGAGTGATATACCTGTTTAAGATCATTTTTGAACTGCTTCAGTTCATAACCTCTGGAAATCTTGGGAGTAATCAGAACAGATCCATGCATGTGACTAACTAAAGAGGTAACTGTCCGACGACCCACACCACTACGTCCTGCTAAAAGAAGTGATCCTCCAGGAAAACTCAGCACTCTGTCTATCCTGGACACATAATCAAGGACTTCTTGGAAAAGTAAAATCTCTATCTCCTTGTTATCTCGTCCATAATGAATAATACCCTATATAAAAATGAGAGAAATTAATATTTGTGTTAATGATAAATGCAAGTGCAACTATAAAATGTATTCATGTCCAACATTTTACAAAGTTAAGAAACAGAGGGTCAGAAAACTTAAGAGATGGCACTGATGCTCTTAACAAACTCAATTATTTAATGCAGTAGAATTTTGTTACCTTGCTATTCCTGTTCCAGCAATAGATAGTTTTCAGAGACAAGGTAAAGAACTCATTTAAACTCGAGGCTCAAGGTAGCACAGATCCAAATATGGTATACTCCAGAGTAACACTTACAGACTAAAATATATTAAACATGAACAGAAGAACACAACAGTGGATGAATTTAAAATACATAACAGGCCAGAGCGCAAGGGCCTGCCAAACTGTGCTCAAAGCCACCTTTTTTAGTCATTTGATCGCTGGCCTGGATCAGGAACCAAACCGGCCACTGGCATAATTTAGGAGAGCCTTTAGGCTCCTATAAATTACACCAGCTAGAGTAGTCACCTAGGCAACCCAATCTGACCTAAAGTTTTAGGATTAAATTCTGGACCTATCATACTTAACAGCACTGAACTGGCCACAGCTTTGAAACCCCGCATTTTTGTGTGGTCATGGAACACTACAAATGTGAGAAAGAAATTTCCAGAGTTCTGAGGCCACCAAACCATGTCCCAACCACTATCCTCCATGAGCCCCACATGGACAGAGTAGGAGAGGACTATTTGGGTTGTGGGGAACTGATTTGCATGAGTTTCTCATCTCCAGGTCCTACCACTCAAGTAGGTATGGAAACCCGCCATACTCCCTTCCACTATCGCCTGACTATCCTCAGAATCTGTCAGACCAGTTCAGAGGCCAGCACAATGCCCATTCCTCCACAGGTTCTCTATTTGTCCTTTATTGCTTTAAAGCACGCCAACTTCTGTTGTTAAATAACTGTATATCCGTGTTATAATGAAAATTACATGCACTATTCTAACCAAAAGAAAAATGTCTAGCAACACAGTTCTGGTTACTTTAAACAATTTTCACATAACTGTAGATTTTTTAAAGTATTTTTCTCTGTTCATATTCTTTATTCTTGACAGTACCTTTTTGATGACATCTTTTAGGTCTGCTGAATTTAGTCTGCCAAGTGGCTTGCCATGAGGAGGTAATGCCTGTTCTGGAGCTATGAATGCTCCCGCCTCATAACGAGCTCCCCATGTTACATAGAAGCTATCTATTAAAATACAACCAAAACTGTGATAGGAATCTACATTCTCAAGTGGTTAAGATAATTCTTTACAAAGTATTTCAACAAATCTCATTTAATAATTTTAAATGTTTTACCTGCCATATTTTCCAGGATATCTGAGCCCCAGTCTCCTTGAAACACTTTCATTAAAATATTATCAAACATGAGGAGTTCTTTAGCACCAACAATTTTGTCACGGAAGAGACGATGGGCTTCATAAGCAACAATTTCCAATACGTAATCTAGTGTGTGTATTGATGACCCTATAAAGTATACACACACACACAATGAATATGTATATACACACACATATACTGAATATATATACACACATATACACATATTTAATTTCTACATTGTTATAATATAATTTCAAAGATTTGCAATTTTGCATTTCAAAATACAGGCAAATTGAAAAACAGTGAATCAGATTACGTACCAGCATGATCGCATCAAGACAGAAAAGAGAAAAGAAAAACCAAGCATTATAAAGTAATTTTTCAAATCTTATGAGTACAGATAAAATTACACAAGCACATAAAGAAATAAATACTTTAAAAACAAGTTATCTGCAAAAGTATATTATTATGTAATATTTGTTTAGTGCGCACAAGGTTCTATACACAGAATAAAAACAAATATATTGTAATAAAAAATAACAAAATACTACCCTCTTAAAATAGAATCCTATAAAAAAAATGGGGATCCAGTTTTAAACTATTAACTTTATTGGCTGACTACTGGTTCTTGTATTATGCAAAGAAGTAAATAACACTTCCTTATTCACTTTCTCTACATCATTCATGATTTTACAGACCTCTGTGATATCCCCTCTTAGTCATCTCTTTTCCAAGATGAAAAGCCCCAGTCTTTTTAATCTCTCTGATAGGAAAGCTATTCCATGCCCTTAATTATTTTTGTTGTCCTTCACTGTACTTTTTCCAATTCTAATATATCTTTTTTGACATGTGGTTACCAGAACTGAATGCAGTATTCAAGGTGTGAGCATACCATGGATTTACATAGTGACATGATGATATTTTCTGTCTTATTATCTATTACTTTCCTAACAGTTTTTTTGTCTGCCCTTGCACATTGAATTCATGTTTTCAGAGAACAATCCACAATGACTCCAAGTTCTTTCTTGAGTACTAACAGCTAATTTAGACCCCATCATTTTATATGTAGAGATGGGATTTTGTTTTCTAATATGCATTAATTTGCATTTTATCAACACTGAATTTCATCTGCCATTTTGTTGCCCAGTCACCCAATCTAGTGGGATCCCTTTGTAACTCTTCACAGTCTGCTTTGGATTCAACTATCTTAAGTAATTGTGTACAATCTGCAAATTTTGCTTACTCAATGTTCATCCCTTTTTCAAAATCATTTATGAATATGTTGAACGCCCTGGTCCCAGTACAGATCCCTGGGGGACATCAATATTTAAAGAGGTACTGCCCTCTTATCCCATAACTCCTTACTTTGCTTAAGAGATTTTGGTGAGGGAACTTGTCAAAGGCTTTCTGAAAATCCAAGTACACAACATCCACTGGATCACCCTTGTCACATACTTCTTGGCAAGAATCCCAATAAATTGGTGAGGCATGATTTCCCTTTAGAAAAGCTGCACTGAGTCTTCCTCAGCAAATCATGTCCATCTGTATATTAGATAATTCTGTTCTTTATGTTCTTTCTGTTCTTCTATCATTTCAACCAATTTGCCTGGTATTGAAGTTAGACTTACTAGCCTGTAAGTGCCAGGATCCCCGCTGGAGCCTTTTTAAAAAATTGGTGTCACTTTAGCTATTCTCCAGTCAATCTGGGACAGTCTGTTCCCAGTTCCCCTCAGCTTTGTCATCTAAAAAGAATAGTTCACATGTGGGAATCTCCCTCACATCCTCTGCACTGAAGACATCTAGCATCTCTGCAATGCCCTTTTCTTCCTTGAGTGCTCCTTTAGCACCTCAATCATCCAGTAGCCCAACTGATTGTTTGCAAGCTTCCTGCTTCTGATGTACTTAAAAAAAATTTGCTATTTTTGAGTCTTTGGCTAATTACTCTTCAAATTCTTTTTTGGTACACCTAATTATACTTTTGCACTTGATTTGCCATAGTTTAAGCTCCTTTCTATTTTCCTCAGAAGGACTTAACTTCCAATTTTTAAAGGATGCCTTTTTGCCTCTAACCACTTCTTTTACTTTGCTGTTTAGTGTAATGAGGAAGCATGGCCTCCATCAGAGGCCGACAATAAGGGCCACTGCACGTGACCTGATGGGCGAAACCGGGTGCATCATGCCCTGTCTGCCAGAAGTGGAGAGGCAAGAAGGGGCCAAGCACAAGGATACTATCAAGGCACACATGAATGGAACTTCAAGCTCAGGAATCAAGGTCCCGCCCTGCTCCCTTTTGGCTGAATCTAAGTTGCTGGACTGCTGGCAGGGGCCATATGAGGTCATCCGTCACACAAGGCCCATCAGCACAACTGCTGGGACTACCCCTGTCAGTTTACTCCAGGGACAGAGACAACAGCCCCTGGGTCAAGGTACATCCCGAGGGAAGGGTAGCCAACTACAAACCAGCTGCATTATTGCTGACCCAGTAGTCAAGCACTCCACCACTGTTAGGGCCTGCGGCTGGGGCTCAGTAGAGTAGGGTGAGGCCAGGTCCTCCTACACCTCTGGTACTCCCCACCTGGGGTAGCAAAATGCTCTGGTGCTCAAGCCTGCCTTAGCTCATAGACTGCTTTGGGACTACCTGGTCACAGGCCAGATCCCAAACTGTTGGCTGCCCCGCCCAGCCAGAGGGCCTGGGTGCACAGACTGCCGCTAATTCCCACCCCCCTCTTCTGTCTCTTCAGATTATCCCCTACCACTCAGATTACAAGGAGGCTTGGCCTCCCTCAGAGGCTGAGGGATGACTACACATCATTACATTTTATCATGATGGCCCTTTTTTGGTCCTCTTAGTATGTTTTCTAATTTGGGGTATACATTCGATTTGGGTGTTTATGAGTACTATTACGGTGCTTTTAAACCGTTTCCATGCAGTTTGCACACATTTCACTTTTGTGACCATACCTTTTCATTTCTGTTTAACTAGTTTTCTCATTTTTTGTGGTTCCCCTTTCTGAAGTTACACTAAGTAAATCTGCAGCCAAGGCAAAAAATAAATCCAAGAACTGATATTGGTTGTTCTAAATCACCTTTGGGAAAAATAAAGCTTTAACATGCTCCTTAGGAGTATAGAAGGGACAAGATGAGATGGGTTTCAGATGAAGTGAATTACACACCACAACATTCATCACAGAAAAAGCACACGCATTCAAAAACTTCAGATATAATAGTGGAATCCTTAAACAGAGAGAGAGAGACCCATAATTTACCTTCATTGACTTTAATGGAGCTATGCTGATTTACACCAGCTGAGGGTCCAACCTAATGAGTGCATTGTCAGTACAGATGCTTATCAGTTTAATGCTCCAAAAGCATGTCTCAAATATAGTCATCAAGTATATCTCCACTAATGCCACTTTAAAATCTAACTGGCACTTTTCATGCAGACAATGTAAAAAACACAGAGCAATCCATAAATGATCCCGTAAAAGCTCACCATTATTAGTACAAAACATATACAATATGATTATTATAATATTATTAATGACCCAGTAAAATATCAACTCCAAAGGAAAGATAAAAAAGTCAGACTGGAAACCAATGTAAGCTTTCAGTTTCCAAGAGAATCTAAAACTAAATTCCTTTCAGCGTATCATGGGGTGAGAAAAGGAAAAGTTTGAAGGAAGGTGGTAATTAGCAAGCACTTCAATATCATGAGGATTGGTCACAGCCTCCCCTCATTAAGCAGGACAGATAATGCTCATCAGTAATGGCACCCAGCTTTAAGCAACTAATACAACTAAAGTCACTCATGGCAGGCCTCTGTGGGTATGTTTACTCTGCAATGTAAGCCGAAGGTTCAAGCTCAGGCTCAAGCCTAACTCCCTTCCATCTACACACAAATCATGCTAACCCAGGGCTTGGGCCCATCATCCCACATCCCAGGACCACACAGAGATGGAAGGTTCAAGCCTGAGTCCAGCTGGGACTCAGAGGTCAAGCCCTTTTGCTTTGCGCGTAGATGCACATCCCCTGGACTCATGCTCTAGGAGACCAGCAAAAGTACTCCACAATTCCACAAGCCGACTTTCTTTGTCCTCTGAACATTCAAGTTTGGTGGACAGTCAAGTTTTTCCACACAGCACCATGAACAAAGGGCTAGAGTCGCCACATTTTGGGAGTGAACTGGAAAGTCTTGGATATGGGTGGCTGGACTCACGCCTGCATAATGCGGTGTAAATACTGGAGCCCCAGGTTGGGACCCAAGGTTAAAAAATTCTTAACCTGGGGATACAAATGAGTATAGGATGCTCAAGCCTTAGGTTCACAAACCCGGGGTCTGCTAACTTGAGTTCTACTAACCAAGGGCTTACTTTGCAATATGGACATACCATGTGAATGAAGAATTCAAGAAACATTCCCAACAAAAAACAGATAATTGCAGATAGTGGAGCCCACAGATTTCATAATCAAAACGACTGAAGTGAGCAGCCCAGACATATTTATCTTATTTAAACTCAGGATAGTTCTCACCTATATTTTAAAATATCATATAATTTTTTCAAAATTAAAAACAACAATATAACTTTTCATGGAACTGAATGCTTTATAAAAACATTTTTGTTTTCAGCTGACATCAGGGCCAATCGTACACACTTTCCAGGCTTCAATGGGAGTTCAGCATGTGGACAGTTTGCAGGATATGTCATAATGAGAAATGCATCACAAAATATTTGGGCATTCTAAACATTTTTTCTCTTTCAGAACAAAACAAGGCGACTCACCTTCTGTTAAATCATATCTGAATAAGCCAAGAACCCACTGAGTAAGAATGCATGGTGTAAAGAGGTAATGACTATGATCATCAACTGTGAATTTTGCTCGGACCTGAAAACAAATTATTCACAACACAATTTGTATTTTAATTGCAAAGGTTTCTTGACAATTTAGTTCAGTAATTATCTATGTTTTCACCGAGTGATTTACTTCAAGTGAACAGGTTCATATATTTTGTTAATTCATTTGAAAAATACACAGCTTGGATTGTTTTCATCTTGTTTTCAAACCAAAGAAGCAAAACTATTTAATTTCTAAAATATTTATTCTATATTATTTCTGAGACAAAGTTTATGTTGGAAAATTAGTTTTCTGTTCTTTTCATGGGAACGATTTCTCATCCAGTCTAAAACATCTATAGTTGGGTTGATTTTTCTAGTTTGACACCAGTAGAAGAATTTTGTCCAAGTTCTTGGATAGCCCAAGAGGGTGCAAGGCCCATGCAAGATTAGAAGGACATCCCAAAAACATATATGTATACAATGCATGCTTTCAAGGGATCTGTGATCAGACAGGTCACATGTATTAAACAGGACTGAATTTGTGTAGTGTTACGTGATTTGTAAGGGGCCAAGATGGATCCCTTTTTGGATAGAAGATGCTATATAAATGTAAGATATAAAAAATTAAAATAAATTAAGAATAATGCATACCATAATTTGGCTGTCTGATAATGGAAATATTAACTACTGATATCTGAAATCACACCTTGATTTTTTATTCATGGAATAACTGTAGAGCTCTCTTTGAGGATGAGACAATTATCTATACAGATTTACACTAATAATTAATAAAATATACAAATTAAGTCTAGGTCATATGAAATGCATTTGAAGCATGAAACTGCAGCTGTTTACCAAAAGGATAACAAATATTTTGATCTGGTTCTCCTGAGACTATTTTATGTAAGCTACTGATGTTCAAAATGTGTAGTCTCAAAGGATACTATTGTTACTATTCAATACATAGGTAGTGTTTCTTTAGTGTATTTAACCAGTTACATTTTCCAAATGAAGTCTTAAATGGTTTACATGTAATACAATTCTCTGCATTTAGTTACTAAATTCCGTAAACCAGGCTCTACCCCCACCACAGCCTTTTATGATCGTAAAGATTCAGGCTTCCACTAATGGAAACCATTTGGCTAACCTAAGTTTCCTTAATCAAAATTTTCAAGCATCTAGCCTTGCCTGACTAGAATTACACTTGCACACATTTCTTTGAAGATTTGAATTATGTGACTAATTGGAAGCTGTGCCCATGCTCCATCTATTCTTATAGGATGTGATAACTCTACCTAGATGTGTGTTAAGCACTTGATTCCCAATGCATATAATTAGTCCTACTAACTCCAGTGAGATGATGTTTAAATGCTTAAAGTGATTATGTGCTTGGTTAGGACCCTAAAATTTTGAGTGGGAAGTTAAAAATGTATTTGTGTGCTTAAATGTTATGTTTTATATGTACAATATTTTGAATACTTGTCCTAAATGTGTATGGCCCCCATCATCATACAAAATCTGAGCAACTCAGTTTTTAGTGTGAAGTAAAATTATCCTCATTTTACAGATAGGGTATGGAGGCACATAGAGGCCAAATCCACCATTTACTAATGTAAATGGAGGATTCTCTGTAACTTTAAGTCTTTAAATCATGAACTGAGGACTTCAGTAACTCAACCAGAGGTTATGGGTCTATTACAGCAGTGGGACATGAGGTTCTGTCGCCTGCAACGTGCAAGGGGTCAGATTGTCCTTTCTAGCCTTAAAGTCTATGAGTGACTTGTCCAAGGTCACACATTAAGTCTGTGGTGCAGCAAGGAATTGAACCCAAGTCTCTCAAATCCTAGGCTAGTCCCCTAACCACTGAACTTCCTTTCATGTCCATAACCATATGCAGGTACCCTTCACTTTTATTCTGAGATCAACATAAAAAAAATTACTTTCGTTTAGATTTTAATGCTGGTGAAACATTATATCATCTACTGTTATGGTCTAAAGCCAGAGATTAAACGACATGGTTGCTTCTCAATTTTTCACTTCCATTTCCAAAAGAAGAAATCAAAACACCATACCTGTTCATATACTTGGACCACAGATCCTGCCAACTGATGTATTTTTGGTAAGGAACCCCAAACAGAGTGATTCTTTAGGTTTTTATGAAGCACAGGCTCTAAATATGCACTATAAATTGTTTGCAGTTGGTCTCTCTCTGGATAGCTAGACAAAAAAAAAAAGAGTCCAAGGAAATTGTGATGTATCAACATTCTTAATTTTCATACCAAAAATGGGTCTCGGTTTATATCTATAATTACTCTGAAGTTTAATCAAACAGAGCCTTAGTCCAGCAGTAAATTAAATGCAGTTTGGTTTTATCTGAAGATGCAACCTTTTCCATGTGTGTCTTAAAATTTGTTCTAATTTATAAACCATTCCTCGCAATGTATTTAATCCACTAACCAAAAAACACTTTAAAATAATGCTGTAACGCTGTAACCTACTGGAAGCAAAGTAATCCTACTTGAAAACTTAGTACAGATACTTAGGCACAACAAGGTACATTAAAGTAATTATGTATTGCTCTTTAACTAGTTTCAAACATTGAGAGGCAGCAACGATGATACTATATCTGAAGATTTTATATTATTAGAAAGATCAGGGGTTTGACTTGCCAGAAACAATCACATTCCATGTTTTCAAAAGTCTCACATCAGCAGGGACAGACAGGCAAGCAGCCCTACAAACTGAATCTGAGATCTAAGAATCAAGTAGCTTCTTGCAGGCACTTACTCAATTGCACAAAGACGAACAACAGAAGTAAATCTGGATGTAAGTTTATGCCTTCCTAATCTTCCTCCAGCAGACATGGATGCCACAATTTGTATATTTTCTAATCCAACCCATTCAAGATTTTCATCATAAAATCCCTGGTACGTCAGTATCTTTGATATAACAAAACAAATATTTTAGTAAAATTAAACGAAAAATAGCCAGGTGCCTAATGAAAACAATAGAGTAATGACGAGTCTATGATTATTATTTGTTAAATGCCAACAATGTACCCATCAATAACATTTTTCTCAACAGTATCTAATATTATTACTTTTAAGCAACTATGCAGCACTATAAACAAAAATGTATATGGCACATAATAAAATCACAAATTAGGCCAGATTCTCCTCTATGACCCAGCAGCACAAAGGAACTAGAATCCAGTCGCAACTGGACAACTGACAATTCCTCCTGGAAGGGAGTAGCACTCAGTTAAAGAAAAGCCAAAGGAGCTGGCTCCTTCTCTAACCTGCCTCACCTCACCCAGAGTAAAGGCCATGTCAGACATAGAAGGGGGCATACTGGAGCTTCACTCTGCCAATTCTCAGCTCCTAAATGGTCCCTTAGAGACCACAGCAGCTGAAGTAAGTTAGGGCAAGTTTTGGTCCCAGATAGCTTGTAATTTAACACAAAAATTAAACCAAAGGGGAAAATATTTCAACAAAATGGAGAATGTAGTAAACCCATTGTTAAAAATCAGTATACAACACAAAAGATTTGGGGATGGGGTGAAGAAGTGGGTTTTAAGAAGGAATTTGGAGAAGAAAGCGTGCATAATGGACAGGATGTACAAATGAGGAAAAAGTTATTTTTAAAATACTGTAAGCATTACATTTCAATTTCCAATCTATGAGGAAAAAATTATGCAATTACATAAACTTATTTGGTAACAACTGCTTCAATTGTAAGCTTTTGGGGACAGGGACTGTCTTTTGATTAGGTATGTATATAGTGCCCAGCACAAATGAGATCTTGATCTCTAATCGGCATCAGTACATGCTACCACACCGCACTTAAACATAATGATAATAAACACATAGGATGTTAACTATTAAGATCACCAGCACATTGTAGATTATTCAATCCAGAATGCTTTGCCTATATATAAGACCATTGAAAATAGGTCTCATAGGTATTTACTGAATCATAATAAATTATTTCTAGTCTGTAATTCTAAAGATAATTATTATCAAAACCATATACATTCACCTGTTGCAGGAAAGCCACTAGAGTGCTGGTTCCCCATTTATCAGGCTTAGGCAGGTTGATCTCCTTTAAGTATAAAACCAGTCTTTCACAGTCTTTCGGTCTGTATACTCGCCCAGTATTTGTACTGATTACCATGCAAGTCTGATTTAATTTTTGCAAAAGATGTCGAGGTGTAGTTTGTGCACTGCAGTGAACTGTAGCAATCTGAGTGGATCGTAGTTGAGAAAAAGCATAACGAAGCAACATTCTAACAAAATAAAAGATATAAATATATATTTAATATACACAGAAATTTTTATAATCAATGTAATGAACTTCAACACTGACAGCACATCCTTAATATAGTGCATATAATGTACTGCATCAGTTTTATTGAGCTAAATATTCTTGATTATAAAATCAGATTGTATCATTTCACATTTATGAAGTTCCGGAAAAGTACTCTATACAGATTTGTATAAGAAATAGCTAGTTGGTGAGCAATGAAATATAGCCCTAAACCTGCTATTTACAACACATGGGCAATGGAAGTCAACAGGGCTCTGCAAAAACTCAGCGATCCATTCATACAGTATACATTGCAGTCCAGAGCCAATGCACATGAGGATAAAAAAAAGAAAAAAGAATGCTGAATATCTTTTTCTTTTAGGAATTATATTTATGACTGAATTTTCAACAGTGGAAATAGCATAAGATTATTGAGAAGAAACCAGTGGTAACTGGGAAAGACTGCTATTCCTGAAACAGCTGATTACAGACAAAGATCAGCCAAGAAGGAGACAATTACTGATCCAGTTGCCCCTGAAATTGCCTGGACCAGCTACAGATTTAAACCAAAAAGGAGGGGTTTAAGGATGGACTCTAATACTGATCAAGACAATAAAAACAACAAAGGCAAGCCAAGAGATAGAGGGTTACAGAGGTAAAAATCAGGTTCCATGTGAAGAGCACATGGACAGAGCATGGATTGGTTACTGCTGAGTAACTCAGCCAATCCAAAAATGTGTGATTTAACGTATAGCATATCCAATGTAAATGTGTAAATTTATATAAAAGAAGAAGCTGTGTAACTTTGGATGTGTGGTTAATCCCATATCTACCCCCTATGCTTGAGTCTCATCAATTCAGCATAGCTTTGCTGTATGCCAAATAAAGGAATCCGAGTGACAAAATCCAGAGTCACACTGAGTGTTTTGGATCCCTGAAAACTGAATAAAGTGTTCTCCCAGAACTGGACAAAGTGTTCTGGATAAGCCGAGTGGAAAAGGTTTCAAAGGGAATCCCACTGAAGTGCAAAGTAATGCACATTGGAAAACATAATCCCAATATACATACAAAATAATGGGGTCTAAATTAGCCATTACCACTCAAGAAAGAGATCTTGGAGTCATTGTGCATAGTTCTCGGAAAACTTCTACTCAGTGTTCAGTTACAGTTAAAAAAGCTAATAGAATGTTAGGAACCATTAGAAAGGGATCAATAATAAGACAGAAAATATCACAATGCCACTATATAAATCCATGGTATGCCTACAACTTAAATATTGCATGGAGGTCTGGTTGCCTCATCTCAAAAAAGATATATTAGAATTGGAAATGGTGCAGAAAACAATAATGAAAATGATTAGGGATATGGAACAGCTTCCACTTGAGGAGAAATTAAGAAGACTGGACTGTTCATCTTAGAAAAGAGATGACTAAGGAAGGGATATAATAAAGGTCTATAAAATCATAAATGGTACAGAGAATGTGAATAGGGAAGTATTATTTACCTCTTCACATAACACAAAAACTAGGGTCACCTTGTGAAATTAACAGGCAGCAGGTTTAAAACAGACAAAAGGTGGCACTTCAGTTTGTGGAGGATAGGTCCACCAATGGCTATTAGTCAAAAAGGCCAGGGATGTAACCCTGTGCTTCGTGCATCCTTAAATCTCCAACTGCCAAAAGATGGGACTAGATGACAAGAGATGGATCACTCAACACTGCCCTGTTCTGTTAATTCCCTCTGATGCGTCTGGCACTGGCAGAGACAGGATAGTGGGCATGATGAACCATTGGTCTTAACCAGCATGGCCATTCTTATGTTCTTATGGAATCCGAGTAGCAGTTTAAATGGTTAGGTGAGATGCAGCAGCAGCAAACACTCAGCAACAGCAGTTCCAGCAGCACAAAAAAAGTGCTGCAGCACTTGCACCCACTAGAAAATTCAAACAACGCAACAACAGCAACAGCTGCTGAGGGGGTTGATGACCCACCATCAGGAGTTCCATAAAAAGATGATACAACAAATAGTGCTGACCTTACACTCCCCACAAGTCCCGTGCAGGGCACCCTTCTGTTAAAGGGGTCCACGACCAATACCCATGAAGCTAACCAAGATGGATCTGGACAATACCCTTAAATCTTTTTAATTACTTTTGAGAGCATAGTACCAACCTCCTGGTGTAGTGGACTTTGATTCTGGCTTCATACTTGATGGGTCTGGTACAGATGGCTTACCATAGAGTTGGAAACCTAGACTTGGAGAAGTTTAAGAACTATAAACAAGTCAAGTCAGCCATCTTGGACAATTTGGACATTGCTAAGCCAACTCACGTCAATTTTTTAGATAAGAAACATATCCCAAGAGAGCTGGACCCCAGGCAGTAGCCCAGGATTTGAAGGAACATTATTAGAAGTGGCTCCACCCACAAGAATGGTCCAGGGGTTGCTGAGTCAGTTGTGACTGAACAATTTGTTAGGATATTGCAAAAAGCAGAGAGTGGGTATTACAGCACTGCCCTGGGACCTTGTCAGATGCAGTGAGGTTAATGGAGAGCTTTCTAAAGGCTAAAGAATTATTAGAGATGGAATTTCCCAGAGCCTCGACTCCATGCAAGACAGACTTTGGAGGGCAACTTCAAACTGGTTACACCCACTCAGAGGGTCCCACCCTTCGGGATATCCTCCAGAACATTCAGACCAGCCAATAGACCATGGGAAGCCCAGGAGGCACAAGAGGTCAAGTTTGAAAACACACTGCCAGTGGGACTACTAAGCATCTCAAACAACTGAAATTGAACTTGAAGAACACGGGCCCGCCACTACTCCATAGCGGAGTTCGTCTCCAGCTAGGAGAGATATCATTAGCGCCCTCCCAGTGACTTGCTGCTCCTGTGGGCACACAGAACACATAAAAGAAAGAATGCACTCTTAAGAATTGAGAGTATGCCCACAGCTGGACTGCAGAAACCTATGCATGGAAAACAGCACTTCCCAAGGTGCTGGTGCTGGTCCAAGGGAAAAGAATGCAAGGACTTGGAATGTGGCTATAACCAGATGGTGGTCCAAGCCTCCTTCACAGGAGATGAGGTTGTGCAACCATCAAAAGGTTGATTTGATCTACAATATATACATGGCAATGTGAAAACCTACCCCAGCTAACGTTTACAGCTGACTGTGGGGACACATTCCAAGATGGCAGCTGAACCGCTGGTTGAGAAATTGGACTACTGCATAATTGGAGGCTGAGACTGGCCATATTTTTGACAAGTGGCTAATGAACAGGCCCACCCAGCAAACATGGATCTGGGTCTATCATTGCAGAATGAGCCCTAAAGTCTAGTAAACCTTGGGGAATTAGAAGTCACTGAGAAGGGAACATCATGAGCAAAACAATCGTCAGCCTCTGCAGGTAAGAAGAGGTTATCAGTCTAGATGTGGAAGCAGTCCTATAGGGCGAGAATTTTGTGCAGGCATGGAAAATCAATTCTACACTAAGCAATGCGTATGACAAGCTGGCCTCTGTAAATGGGGATGTAATGGAGCCTCAGCAGGTCAAGCAATAGCCACACTTCACACTTGAGAAAGAGCACCTGTACCGAGCTGAAAGAGATCCACAAACAGGAGTAATAATCTTTTGTTAGTCCCAAGGAGCAAAAGAGAGCAGGAAAAAGGAACTGTTATTTTGAGTGAGTGAGTGAGTGACAGACACACATACACTCTTGTCCACCCTGAGCAGAGGAAGCACTCTGTTAGGATCAGAGAAGAAAGTAACTCAAACAATGATCTGGCAGGGACTAAAGGGGCCCCTGCCCACCACAATTATGTATAATTTATTATTTGAACTGCATTAGCACCAAAGTCCCCAAGTAGGATCAGGGTCTCATTGTGACAAGTTCTGAACAAACATACACACAGACTGAGGCTCAAGTTACTAATTTTCTGGTGACAGATCTGCCAAAGAACATTTCCAATGGCTCTATTGCTATTTCATCTAAAGAAACAACTTCCTCTATCAATGGAGCAGAAATGCTTTGATGTGCAAAAATTTTCCAAAATTTTGTCACAAACTCAGAAACATTACATTAAAAACAAAAAACAAAAGCAAAAAATTAAAAAAAAAAAAACTTACCCTTTTCCACATCCTTCAGGTCCAACAAGAAGAAATGGCTGCTTATTGTCAAAGTCTAGCCACGGTCTGAAGTAATCTAAACCTCTCTGCATGTCAGGCGTTTGAATGACAGGAAGTGTTTGGAGATTACTGAAGTCATCTGCAGTCAAATTTACAGGTTTTTGCAGCTGATATGACATTAAACGTCCAGAGGCAGGATCATAATATGTGTCTAGTGGCTTCCTGGGATCTGGTGGAGATTCTCGTGCCCAATTAAAAACCTTTACAAAAATTTGAATAGAACAACAATTAAGCCATTAAAAATACGCATTCCTAAAAACTATGCAATAACTATAAGCACATCCAAAAACTATGTTAAAAGAATGTTACATTTGTAAAGTCAAGCACTCAAAAATTAGGAAATGCAAGAATTAAGGTTGCTTATGCAACCTTGATTCAATCCCGTTGTGTGTATACACTGGGTAGTGAGTGACTAAGTGGGTAGTTATCCAATATTTACTTTTCATTCAATGCATGGCCCCAGAACTTATGGGATAAATGTCTTCATTCATTTCCTTGAGACATTGAGGGCCTCATTGTACAAACTACTTCGTACTTTATATTTTCAAAGCACAGCTCTCATTGACTTCGGTTGCAGTCATGAGCACTCAGCACTCCTACAAATGTGGCCACAGGCTTCTCACACAGTGTACAGAGAAAATGAGGCAAACACAATTAGTGATCAACTTTGAACAGAAGTTAAAAGTTAGGAAATTCTAGAATTGAGATTGTCTAAAGAGTTAACCATTTTTTCTTTTTCCTATTATGTGGTCTGGTAGGAACAACCACTGCTCACAGTCATCATTTCATTTCTAAAACTTTTAAGATATGAATGAGAGTATGTCTGTATGTGTGAGGATTACTTAGAATTTATACAGTCTTAGATCACTTCATGTCCCCTGGGCTATAAAACTATGCTGTCCTAAAAGGGAAATTATGGGTTATTAAGGAAAAGTCCTGCTCAGCATCACACTGGGCTGCAGCATGCCTAACACATACAGAACCTTCAGAGAATGTAATCTCCCAAATTCCAAAAAGTCTCTACTGAATACGTGAGAAACGAGGTATTTTGGAGGCAAATAGCTTGGCCACATATAACATGGTTACTTCCAGTAACTGCTGTTCTTCAAGATGTGCTATCATATCCATTCTAGTATAGGTGAGTGCACACCACCGTACATGGGGTCCCGGAACTTTTTTCCCCTTAGCAGACCCTGTAGGGTCGGCTCATGCATCCCCTGGAGTACTGCGCTCGTGCCACGGCACATAAGGCACAGCCGACCCTACAGCCTCTCAGTTCCTTCTTTCCGCCCTTGACAGTTGCTGGAACAACCTTGCTAAGGCAAGTATCTTACCCCTTTATATTTTCGCAATTTTTGTAGTTAGTGTAGTTGACAGTTAGCTAATTTATTAGATAGGAGCCCCCAGGGCTCATCGGGGACCCAGCCATGCCCGGATCCCTCAGATTTAAGCCTTGCACAGGCTGTGGCAAGGCTTTTCCAGTGAGTGACCAACACGACCATTGCCTGAAGTGTCTGGGGGAACACCACCAAAAAGACAGATGCAAAATCTGTCAAGCCTTCAAGCCAAGGACTCAGAAGGAGTGAGATATTTGGCTGAAGGCGCTCCTTATGGAGGAAGTGCTCTGTCCCGCGTCTGAGCCTCAACATCGGTGCAGAGTGCACCGTCGGCACCGGAAACATCGAAGCATCAGTCTCTGGTGCTGAAGACAAAGAAGAAGAGGCAGTGCATGGCGCACACCCACTCCCCCTTGCTTCTGGTGCCAGTGGGGTCGAGTGTCCGGATGCAGCCAGGGCCCGTCGAGCTTGCTCCAGTGCCCGCATCCCCTTGTAGAGAGCCTCCCCCGACTCCTGGCAGTGGGGGAGTGCCTCTACCAGTGCCATCGACACCGGAGGCTTCCCGGGCAGCAAGAGCCCTGATG
Source organism: Mesoclemmys tuberculata (assembly GCA_007922155.1). Taxonomy (NCBI): domain Eukaryota; kingdom Metazoa; phylum Chordata; order Testudines; family Chelidae; genus Mesoclemmys; species Mesoclemmys tuberculata. The sequence goes on from ML675641.1 coordinate 2,726,888, forward strand.
GCCCTGCCCATGCCTTCGCCCCTCCCCCCCCCACTGAGGGAGAAGGGGCTGGTGTCTCAGGGTAAACCCACGCTGGATGCCCCAAGAGGTTGGTCGAGACCCCCAGTCAGGGAAGAGTCTCCTGCCAGATGGCCACCACGGGTAGAGCAAGGAAGCTCCCCGTCCAGCTCTGAAAAAAGTTTCGGGAACCCGTGCACAGTGGTGTGCACTCACCTATACTGGAATGGATATGAGCAATCACTCAAAGGAGAAGGGCAAATTTTCACTGGGATGACAAAAGGCACACTCCTGACAAACTTCAAGTCATGAAAGTAGTAGAGTTGAGCAGTATTAGACCTGAATGAAACAACTTTAAGAATGTTTTTAACATGGAAAAGGACAGCTAATCTCATCCTCAGAAATGACTGAACTGTTTTAGCTGAAACTTTGCCAAAAGAAATCAGCCTGAGGCAAACACCCAATAGTGAAAATTTCAGCACAAAGAGGTGAAGTTTGGCAAATTTAAAAGCAACTGAAAACACTTCTACACATGACAAACTTTACTAATATAAATAGTCTAATTAACATCAATGGGACAATTCATGTGAATTAAGTTATTCATGTGCATCAATGGCTAAATTCCAGAACCTGTGCTCCTTATTCATCCTCCTTTACCTCTCAGTGGCATTCAATACCCTTGATGACTCCTTACTTCTTGAAATCCTGTAACTCTTTGGCTTTTGCAATCTCATCCTCTCACAGTTCTCTTCCTACCTCAGTGATGGCATCTTCAAAGTCTCATTGGATGGATTCTCCTCCCCTTCCCTTCTGCCCCTTTCCATGGGCTTCCAACAGGGCTCCATCCTTTGTCCCCTTCTCTCTCTGCACCTTATCTATAAGTGATCTTAACAATTCTCATGGATTTGACTACCATCTGTCTCCAATTACACACAAATCTGCCTTTCCATGACTGATCTACTTCCTTTCATCCAATCTCAAATTAGATTATACATTTATTGAGGCAGGGATTAACTCTTATTGAATTTTTTACTCTTAAACCATACCAAAATCAAAATTTCCATTTTATTCATCTAATAGTTTGAGATAAAATAGAAAGATTATTACCTCTTTTGTAAATTCTAGTCGTGATTTCATGTTGAGATTTCCACCAAGACCCCGCATTAAGCTAATGACAAATTGTTCACGATCAGTGCATCCACGCAGATGAGACAACCCATTCATCACCGTGCCAACTAGACTTGTTTCTACCACGTAGTCATTCTGTAAATTGGAATTTCTAATAATTTATAACAACATAACTTTAAACAAATTTCTAGAAGTAAAGTAAATAAGTTATGGTGTAGGTACACATGTCAGACTCATTGCTATTAGGAGCCACAATTATACTTTTAAAATTGGTGGAAAATTTGATCCATTCAATTCTAGAAGAGGTGATACATTTACAATCATGTGTTTTTTAAATATTTACCTCTCTGACTCTTACACCAAACCTAATTAGACTCATAGACTCATAGGTCAGAAGGGACCAATATGATCATCTAGTCTGACCTCCCGCACAAGGCAGGCCACAAAACCCTACCCATACACATTTATAACAACCCCGAACCCATGGCTGAGTTATTGAAATCCTCAAAAGTGAGATTTGAAGACCTCAAGCTGCAGGGAATCCACCAGCAAGCGACTCATGCCCCATGCTGCAGAGGAAGGCGAATTACTGTTTATTAGTTCTGATGCACAGGAATCACTTCTGTTATAGGTGTTATTAGCCTACTGACTTAAAGAAATCAGTACAATGATACACTACAGATATGTGCCCAGAAGAGACCCACCATGTGTGGCTCTCACGCTCCCCCATAGAAAGGGCGGGGAATTAACCACTTCTGCAACAGTGTCCCCTTCTTCCTGGGCCCTGTACAAAATACTCTGTAAGTGTAGAAATCTGCATGGAAAAAGGAGCCAGCTATGGGAGAATCACGTCTTAATCCCCATCAGGCTATGTAGATTCTCCAAAGAAAGTTAATACAGTCCCCAGATGTAATATCTTGCTGCCCTTGCCTCTCTGCTCTGGGGTTCCCTCTTAAAGGAAGTTCCAGGGAGCAGAAGCCAGCTGCAAAAGGCCTACATGGATCCACTGTGAAGGATGTGAAACCAGGGAGAGGAAGCACAAAGCAAGCACAGAGGCACAAGCTGTTTATATTCATCATCATAGCCTTCAATCTGGGATCCATGTCAGGACAGACCCCATGGCCATGTTCATGCATGTGTGCATACACATTCTGCCCACCTCCCTTTCCTCCAGATAGCATAAGTGAGGAGAAATCTCTGCAAAGAACAGCTTGCAGAGGTTCCCACCTCATTAGAATTATTAATGACTTATAATGTTGTTGTTAAATTTTCCCCAAGGCTAGCAAAGCACATGCTTCCTGTTAAGGATTTTGGCCAAATTTTATAGGCCTAAATTTAGATACCTAAATCCATGATTAGTCAATGGGAGCTCTGGGAAGTTGGCATCTTGGAATCAGACCACTTATTAGATGCCTATATAATAATTTATTGTAGGTGCCTCACTTTAGAGACCATATTTAGAAATTCTGGTTGATGTCTATACCGAGCTTATAAATTTGAATAAAAGCTGAAAAGTTATTAAAACTTTGTGAGTTACTCACCTGTTTTAGAACCCAATTTAAAGCCTTTTCAAAATAGTCCCCAATCCAATTTTCAAGATTATGTCTGCATTCTTCAGGCTGGTTTCTTAGCCAAGATTTTATCAGTGAATTAAGATCTGTCTCTTCATCACTAGAACAAGACATACTCCAAATTAAAACAAAAAAAAAAAAAGTCATGTATCCATGCAAATGGATATGTATTAGAAAGTGAGAGCTTGAGACATGAGGCCTAGTAAAACAGCCCGGATATGAGGCCTGAAGACTGAGCTAAAACAGCAAACAAACCCTGCTGTTATAAAACAAAGTTAGCAAACTGTATATCTCCATGCAAGTTCACAGAAACTGGCAAGAACAGAGCTAGTATTGCAAAACATACATTCTAAAAAAAGTGCTAGACACAGAACACTTAGCAAGCACATTCCAGAAAGCTGGTATCAGAACATCCCAATACCAGGAATGGTACAAGCTCATTCCTCAAATATAGCGAGGACACACTGATCCCTCTTTTAGATCAGGATGACAATATGATGTATAGAAACGTTCTAACAAAATGATAGATATGTTTTGATCAGACTATCCTGTGCAAAGTAAAGGATGGCATCTCACCACGTCAGAGAATGGAAACTACTAGGGTTGTAAGCAGCTAAACACTTAAATGGTAAGCACTCAGCCGGCAGAGCTGGTAACTTCACAGCAGTTCAGTAGGGCCGAGCCAACAAGAGAAGAAGCTCACCATCACCTGATGCCCCCCCATTCCACCATTCCCCACCTATTTCTAGAACTGCAGAGTAAGTTAATGTTTAACAGTTTAAAGATTCTATTTTTAAATTTAAATGGATAATTAATTAAACAAATTTTTACATCCCTAGTAACTAAATGTCAGAAAGTCAATACACAACTTGTTTGTATCAGTGTATAAAAGAGGGTCTCAGAAGAAGCATCTTTGTCTGGCCGAGTGAGAAAGTCCCACTGTTTACTGAGCCAATCTATTGTCATGAGCATATACATATTAAATGTACTTGTAGCACGGATAGGGTGCTTTTTACCGTGCTTCATCAGCAATAAACTTGGCCTGGTGCCTTTGTTACTGAAATGGATCTCTGGTCTGACTGGGTAATCCAATCATGGTTTGCTATATTGGCTATCTGCACAGAGCTGGGACAGCATACACACTGGGAGAACACACACCACAGTCAACAACAGACAATAGGATGAGGTATGAGTTAAAGTCTCAAGCAGGATGACTGTGTCGTGTTCTCAACTCTCCCTATGATCCACTTTAGGCAAGTCATTTAACCTCCCTATATTTCATTTTGCCTTTCAGTAAAAAAAAGGGTAAGAAAATTTATGCTCTTCAATAAAGAGCTTTACGATAAAAGGAAAAGGTTGCAAACTAAAAATAGAGTATCTCTTTTATTACTGTCAAATGTCAAAATAAGTTTCTAATACTATGAAAAACTGATTGAGTAGTCTATAGATGTGTGCATTTACTTTCTGATTACTGTAATTACAAGAAATGAACACTTGTTTAATTTTGATTCAGTGCAATTTTCTTACATTTTTTCTAATAAACTGTGTTTTATTTAAAATATTTGGATCTTATAGGGTTTAGGAGCACTTTAAAGCAACACATTCTCTAAGACAAGGAAAACAAACTTCTGACCTTTCGTGAGAGAGAGAAAGAAGGGGGCAAAAGATATATAACATGAGGTACTTGGTTAAAGGTGTAGGGCAAAAAATTGGTCTTCCCCAAGAAGCTTTATTGACCATAGTCAGTAAGGTGCAAAGAGAATAATTGGGGACTTTTAGGAGTCACAGCAATAGTGGTAGGTTACAATTTAACAGATGAAAAACTAGATTTCAGACATAAATAGGCAAACACAGATAACATCTGTACAGACAACTCCGCCTACCCAAAGCAAATGAACATTTTCAGAGGTTAGCATTACAATGAAATCACCAGTTTTATAAATAAAATACCATTCATAAAAATTAACTTCAACAAGATAATGCTAAACTGGTCAGCCTCACTTTGATACCTGGAAAGACACTAGAACAAATTATTAAACAATCAATTTGTAAGCACCATGAGGATTATAGGGGTGCAAGGAATACCCAGTATGGATTTGTCAAGAACAAATCATGCTAAACCAACCTAATTTCCTTTTTTACTGGGTTACAGGCCTAGTGGATAAGGGGAGAAGCAGTACACATGATATATATTGATTTTTAGTAAGGATTTTGATATAATCCCACATGACATTCACATAAGCAAAGTAGGGAAATGTGATCTAGATGCAATTACTATAATGTCGGTGCACAACTGATTGAAAGACGGTACTGAAAGAGTAGTTATCAATGGCTCACTGTCAAAACTGGGAGGGTGCATCTAGTACTAGGACAATGGAGTGGAGACTATATTTATTAAATTTGCAAAAGACACCAGGCTGAGAGGACTTGCAAGCACTTTGGAGGATAGGATTAGAATTCAAAATGACCTTTGAAAATTAGAACTGGTCTGAAATCAAAAAGATTAAATTAAATAAAGATAAGTGTAAAGGATTACATTCAAGAAAGAAGAATCAAATGCACAACTACAAAATGGGGAATAACTGGCTAGTACTACTGAAAAGGAGCTAATGGGTATAGTGGAATGGATCACAGATTGAATGTGAGTCAACAATGTGATGCAGCTACAAAAAAAGCTAATGTTAGTCAGTGGTGTATTAACAGGTTTGTTGTATGTAAGACAGAAACGGTAACTGTTGTGCTCTACTCAGAACTGGTGAGGTCTCAGCCGGAGTACTATGTTCAATTCTAGGTGCCACGCTTGTGAAGATGTGAAGAAACTGGAGAGAGACCAGAAGAGAGCAACAAAAATGATAAAAGATTTAAAAACCTGACCTATGAAGAAAGATTAAAAAACTTGGCACATTTAGTCATGAAAAACAAAGACTAAGAGGAGTCCTGACAGTCTTCATTTATGTTATGGAATGTTATATAGAGAATGGGGATCAATTGTTTTCCATGTACGCTGAAGGTAGGAAAAGAAGGAATGGGCTTAATTTGCAACAAGGGATATTTAGGTTAGCTATTAGGAAAAAGTTTTAACTGTAAGAGTCATTAAACTCTGGAACAGGCTTCCAAGGAAAGTTGTTGAATCAACATCATTGGAGGCTTTTAAGTACAGCTTAGACAAATTCCTGTCAGGGATGGACTAGGTATATTTGGTCCTGACTCAGTGCAGGGGGCTGGGCCGATGACCTCTTGAGGTCCCTTCCAGCCTTACATTTCTATGATAATATCAATGAACTAATGAATAGGCATAAAAAGGTGCAAAGCTAGAAGAAAAACAAGACAATTTAAAAGACATTTACATGTGTTGCTGAAACTCTATAAAGGGACTATATTGCTGGTTAAGAAGGAATAATTTTTAAAAGTCATGCACTAAGCTATCACAGCCAAACACAGTTCACACAAAAGGGTTTTAGAAAGTTAATAAATATTTATGGTGCTAAATAAGTTAGGTACATTTCAAATGCCCTCATGCCTCACCTTAGGAAGATCATTCCCATTCGTGATATTGTGGCAGGAGAGGCACAACTTAGATCATGAGTTTCAAATACAAAGTTTACATTTGGGCCAAACTGAATTCTTTCTCCACTGGGCATAGTAAGTAATCGATTGTCATCCAGTACAGAATTCAAAGACTCAATCCACTCAGGGTCGATGTCACCATCACAGATTATCCATGAGTTAACATCTATTTACAAATAAAAATATAAAACAATAAATCCAATGGAATACTTAAAGAATATGAAGGCTTGCTAAATTTCTAACCATTTTTCATTCTCTATGACAATTATAAGTTATTAGATTTATATACCTTATGTATAACCTCTTTAAATATTCACATTCTTTACCTTCTGGTGCATATTTGTATACCATTTATTTTCATATTACACTAACTTCGAAATTACAAAGGGAGGTTCTTGACAATGGTATTGCCATAAACCTTTTTGATCTTTCACTGGCCACTTTCAACAATTTTAAGTTAGCATATTATCAAAACGTGAACAAAAATATGAAAGTTTATTTCAGTAAATTGAGCATGACACAGACTTCTAGATAGACATACCTTGCGGTTCTCGTACCACTTGTCGAGCACTGTTTGTAAGCACACCGTCAGACCACTCCCTGGTATCCACGTCAATGTGACCTAGTAACTGATGTCGAGGCATAGCTTTGGGATTCATGGTATAATGTTTCACGGTTTTGCCAGTTTTACCAAGTGCTATCCTTAACATCTGCCAAAGTGTTGATTTGCCTGCACCACTCGGACCTACAATAACCACACCCATTCTCTGACGTAGCTGTTCATACAATTCCAAAGCCTTCTTGATCTATATTAAAAAGAAGCAGTGGTTACATGAGGGTAACAGAACTAATCAAACTTGTTCTCTAACCTCTATTTCACACATTCCTGTCTGGTTTTGTATACTGTCATTCTCTTCCCTTAATTTAAATTTATTTTAGGAACTTGTACTTGCAAAAGCAAAGGGTGCCAAAAAAAAAAAAACCCTGTATTCAAGCAAATCGAGAGCTCACATTAAAGGTTGATGGTAATTAAATCAAAATGAATAGATTAGCAACGCAAGCCTCACTCTTAATTCAGAATATCTAAACTTGGTCTAGGTCTGTATTTCATATTTACCTGGGTATTTATAATTTCCAAATTGGCTTCCTCAAAGACTTGTTGTAAAGCAGTGGTTAATTCAGTATATTCTACATCCTTAAAATCAATGCCAGGGAAGACATCTTTAACCAATGCATCAAACCGTGCACAGTCTGCAAATGTAAGCTTTGACATGGTATTGAGGCGCAAAGCTTGGACCACAATATGGCTTTCATTAACTGCAAAAGAAAATTCAGTTTACGTTTATTTCCACAGCTCAGATATCACCATCTGAAGTCATAGTGGCAACATGCCAGGCTGCTTTTTGGCATCCCAAAGAATTATGACTTTAGGTAGGAAATTAGCATTAGTAGCATACAGAACATTTTAGGTCTTAGGTTATAAAGGGCAGACTCAAAGTGCACCCATCTCAGCTTCTGTATATAACTGGGTTCTTGAAAATGATAATGCATGCCAGACTGAGTATATACTGTGGGAATTTCTAGATGTCCTAATTTGTAGGTGGCTCTTTATCTTGACTGGACAGTAGTCAGCTAAGGAGGAACTCTGAATGAGACGTAGCCTTAAATATGCTGTTTTTGTGTTTTCAGCTGACAGATGAATTCCTGAAGTTGATTATGTTGAGTTGCACGTTAGCTGTTTGCTTTTTACATCTAATGGGAAAACAAGAGCTCTCTGATAATCCCAGGAGCAGTCAGAGCATATCTGACATTTCTTAAAGCAACAAAAAAGTAACATTGATGTCCCAAACATTTAAATTCCTCATCCATCCTAAACCTCTACCCCAACACTCCCAAATACACAGACAGAAAAATGACCACCCATTCAAACACACTTTTTTTTAAATGCACAACATTCCCATCCAATAAAATACCACGCATGAATGATGGGCATTGTCTGTCTATACCTTCCAACCTGTATCTGTTTGCTCTGGAATAGCAACTTTTTGCAGTGGAGTATGTTAGCAGTACTTAGTCAGAATCAGATATAATAGCCAAGATTAATTGTGACCTCACTTGCAAGAACTCTTCAACATGCCAACGCTGCAAGTTACAGGTACTGAGTTTCTATGGGTTATTTCGTTATTTATTTTAATTTGGGAAGGTTTTGATTAGGAAGGGCTTTCATAGAGGCTTATCTTTCTTTTGAATAGTCTGGCTTTCTACAGTTTCAGGGCATATAACTTTTTGGTACTTGAATGAACAAGATGGCAGTAGATATTTATTTCAATATAATGTCCTGATTGATCATACGAGAACAAATCCATGGCATAGTCAATCTTACTTTTTTCCTTCATTCCATTTTTCTTCAGATGACGAAGGAGATTCCCACATCCTCTCAGAGCAGTCTTCAGTGCTCTTAGGCCCCAGTCATAGTGTTGCTGGGGTGTCAAAAGCTCCCTATGTTTTTAAAATATTAATATTGTAACAGGTTATAACAGTTGCAACTCTAGTACTTCTTGTAGTTGATCATTGAGGAATTCACATTTTTTCTGAAAATCAGAGCCATTAGAAAATAATACACTGTCCACATGCAGAACCATTTTTCTTGAATTTCAGATAGGTACACACGAAGTTAAATGTTTCCAAACTTTCAGAGAGGCAGTTTCTTCCAGCTAGATAATAAATAAATAATAAATAATAATAACAAATAGGATCTAGTTCCATCCCTTGGGTTTTGAAATATGCACACAAATGAAAAAGTGCCATATCAGTTATTTGGATGTCAGTTACTCCCCAAAAATATCATAGGTATATGCTTTTTATGGAGACACTGCAAACTCAGGCAAATAATCTGTGCTCCCATTCAGACAAACAAATGGGAAGCAGGAGAAGAAAAAAGACAAGTAAACTGTGTGTGGCAGAAAGAAATTAATAAAAGCACCATATATAAACTTTAAAAATATTAATTTTAATATTTTAATTATCAATTCAAGAGAAAATTACATGTAAATACAAGATGCCAACAGAAGAAAGAAATAGTCAGGGTCTTAAGAGAGCAGTATCTTCCCATCATGGGATTGGAACTGCAGTTCCTGTTTTCTTACATTTTTACTTAAATACAAAGCAGTGCAACTCAATATAATTCAATTAATTTTGGAGAATCGTGTTTGATCGCATTCAAATACAAATAAACAGCTTATGGAGACTATAGGCCTGAGACAGTAGCTCCGTGCTGTTTTCGGTACATAGCTCTATGGTGGTAATTTTTGGAGTGTCCATTTCATAAAGAAAACAGTAAACTTACAGAAAGAATGTTTAAAAGATCTCTGTATCAGTCTTGTCAAAGTTTATTATGGAATGGACTGATGCAGAAGGAAGATAAAATGACATGACCCAAGGGGAAAGTACTATAGATTACAAAAGACAAAATGTCTATATCGACAGAAACTTTATTAATTAAACAAAATGTGCTTACCTGGCTAAATTAAAAATAGCCACCAACTTTCTGCCAAGTGTTTTAGCCTCTTTAAAACCTTCTGAATACAGAATAACTTCTGCAATGAGTTCGTTGTCTGGACGTGTCATAGCAACTGGCCTAAAAAGCTGTTTGAGGTTATCAGGCAGTTTTTGTCTTCCTCCATAACCTTTTCCAGCAGGATTCATAGTGATGAAAATTCCAGAATTTTGATCCATTTCAATCTGGCATTAAAATCAATATATTGTCATAAGAGTAATATTTTCATCTCTATGTATGTCAGGTATGAAATAACTCATGGAATTAGAATACTATAAAATAACATTGTATGATATTTTGGTGTAGTAATGTCAGTCCCAGGATATTACAGACATAAGGTGGGTGAGGTAACATTGTTTATTGGACTAACTTCTGTTGAAGAGAGAGACAAGCTTTCAGGCTACACAGAGCTTTTCCTCAGATCTGGGAAAGTTACTCAGGCCTTGTCTATACGACAGTTTTGCCGACAAAAGTCACTTGAACTTACCTCCTGCTGATATAACTCTCCTGCTACGCCTACAAAATAAAACCACCTCGATGAGCAGCACAGAGCTTTTTGCAACATAGTTAGAGCGATACACTGTCAGGGTCGACACTGCGTTTGGTTATGTTGCCCTAACTGGGCTCCAGAAGGTGTCCCACAATGCCCATCCTGACTGCTATGGTCAGCAGTTTGAACTCTGCTGCTCTGAGGGTACACAGGTATGTGCTTCTCCCCCATTTAAAGGCCTGGGAATTTTTTTAATTCCTCTTCCTGTTTTCTTGGCATTCACAGTTCACACTGCATCTTCCCAATTGAGCATGCCAACTTTATAAACCAGATGCTCTCCTGCGCAGAGCACACTGGAGCTATTGGATCTGCTGAGTACATGGGGAGAGGAGGTTGTGCAGTCACAGCTTCATACCAGCCAGAGAAATTTCGATAACTGTGGGCTGATTGCAAATATATCAGAAGGTGCCCGAAAGGGGCACTCAGTAGTGCCGTGCTAAAATCAAGGCGCTGAAGCAGGCATACCAGAAGGCAAGGAAGGCAACCATTGCTCTGGTGCGGTGCCAAAGACATGCCGCTTCTATAAGGAGCTGCATGCCATCCTTGGCGGCGACCCCATCTCCACCGCCAAGAGCCCCATGGATACTTCAGGGGAACTGGAGGCAGCCGCCATCAGACTCAGCCCAGACAAGGAAGTGTTGGACAAGGAAGTGGAGCTGGAGGATGATGTGGAGCACACAGAAGGGTCGTCCAGTGGTGCGGTGAGTCAGGATCTCATTTCCACTCCGGAGGGGTCTAGCCAGTCCAAGGCACATCCTGGCACAGAGGATGCAGGAGAGGGAAATAAGTGTTCATTTTGCTTTGATTCTGCAAAGTGAGAGGAGATTGAGCTCTCATGTACTTTGTTATATGGCACATGAGGGATAAGAGATGGAAATTAAGAACAGAGCCCGTCCATGTACACAGGGGGGCGCCATGGTGGAAAAGTTTGTTAGTGTACATGAAGATGTCTCAGGAATCCTCCATAGAGCTCTCTAGGAAACTTTCCTGTAGGTACTCTACAAACCTCTGCCGAAGGTTAACCCTCTTTGCAAACCACCCTTTGTCCCTTCTTGCCCATTTCCCCTTACCCACCTCCCACCACAAATTCACCATATTTGAGACTCGCACTGACCTGTGTGCTCGCCAAGGGACAGTGAGAAATAGGTGTATGTAACTTTTGTGATTCACAGCTTTGAGCGCACTCACAATACTGTCTCTGTTCATTCTGTAGATGTGCCCTTGAGGACCTAGTCCTCCACACCAGAGGAGCACCTCCACCAGATAAGGTACAGACCCAGGAAGAATAAGGAGGATATGTTTTGCAAAGTGCTGCAGTCAACAGATGCAACACATACCGAAACAAGAGCATAGAGGAAGACAATCAATGAGAGACTCAGACTGGATAGCCAGGAAAGGCTACAGTGACAGGAGCAGATGATAAAGCTGCTAGATGGCCAGATAGAGATGTTGAAGTCCCTCATTAACCTTCAATTTGAGCACATCAATTCCAGACTGCCCCCTCCACGACAACAGAACTCCAGACCAAGCCCTTCCCAAATTCCCCACTGCATTCCTCGCGTGTTCCTAGTCCCTCACAGTACCCCATGCACTCCATGCCTAGGGACTGGTTTTCCAATGAAAGCTGGACTTATACTCAACTGTGAGAGCCCTAACCATGAAACTGTCCCTCTTTGTCATATCCCCTGTTTGACCAAAAGTTTGTGTTTGATCTTGTTACTAAATTGAGTCTTTTAAATTAAATGAATCTTTATTTGTGAAATACATACATACATACATACATACATACATCACTCAGCGCTAACACTGAAACACAGCGGCTATTGGTAGGAATATTTCTCCTTGCCATTAACGTTCAGGAAGCAAGTACTATAAGGGTAATTCAAGGCGGGAAGTAAATATTGTCCGGCCCAATGCATCACATAAAGATACATTACTGGGAATCACTGTCAAAATGCTCCTTCAAAGCCTCCCTGATTCAAATAATCTCCCATTGTGCCCCTTTTATTGCCCTTGTATCTGGCTGCTCAAAATCAGTAGCTAGCTGATCAGTCTCAGTGGTCTATCCCTCCGGAAACTTTTCCCGCTTCAATTTGCAAATATTATGGAGACTGCAGCAGGCCGCAATGACCATGGGACCATTTTCTCATTGAAGTCTAACCAGCCAATAAGACAACTCCTGGCCCTTTTAATCAGCCAAAGGTACATTCAATAGTCATTCAGCACCTGCCGAGTTTGTAGTTGAAGCACTCCTTACTGATGTCCTGGTTCCCAGTATAAGGTTTCATGAGTCATGGGAGAAAAAGGTAGGTGGGATCCCCAAGGATAACTATGAACATTTCCACATCCCCCACTGGAATCTTCTGGTCTGGAAAGAAAATTCCAGCATGCAGCTTTCTATACAGTGCAGTGTTATAAAAGATGCATGCATCATGCACATTCCCTGACTACCCAGCATTGATGTCAGTGAAATGGCCCCAGTGATCCACCAGCAACTGCAGGACCATAGAGAAGTAACCCTCTTGGCTGATGTACACTGCAAGATGATCGGGAGTCAAAATTGGAATATGCATTCCATCTACCACCCCACTGCAGTTAGAGAATCCCATTGCCGCAAAGCATTCAATTATTTCCTGCAGCTTACCGAGAGTCACAGTCCTTCGCAGCAGGAGGTGATAAATGGCGGTACATGGCAATCCCTACAGTGGACTTTTCAACTCCACACTGATTCACAACTGAATGGTAGCAATCTGGAGTTGTCAGCTTCCACACAGTGACTGCCACTTGCTTTTCCACAGTAAAGGCAGCTCTCATTCAGGTGGCCCCGCTGCAGTGCTGGGGTGAGCACCACATATAGTTCCAGGAAGGTTGATTTGTGCATCCAAAAGTTCTGCAGCCACTGCTTGTCATCCCATACATGCATCACAATGCAATCCCACCACTCAGTGCTTGTTTCCCAGTACAGACGGTCAATCATGGCAAGTTGTGGAGTGAATGCCAGCAGCAATTATTTATCTCCATGGTAGACAGCAGGGCAGGCATCACCAATTCACTCTATGTCTTGCAGCTCCTGAAATGCTACAGGACTAGCTGCATTGTGTTCATGATGCTCATCACCCCAACGGTCAGCAGCTCAAGATCCATGCTGTCAGGCAGAGAGGGTGGGTACAGTTTACAGTGGCTATTGAAAAACAGCATGAAACGAAGTCGGAAGCCCATGGAATGATGGGACTGAAAGAACTGCATCACAATCTGTTCCCAAAGCTCCTAGCTGTACAGGGTGACAGAGTGTGGCGAGCTGCACAGTGGGATAGCCATCCACAATACAACGTTCTCTCTATCAATGCAAGAGCAATGACTGTGGACGCACTGAGATGACAAAAGGAGCTGTGTGTGGACATGATCAACCAATATTATTAAAGCAATTTATGATTTAGTCAACATAACTTAAATCTATGTAACTCTGTAGTGTGGACCTGCCCTCAGAGTATCACAGCTAAATGCAAGATGGAACCAATAGCTTATCATAAGTAGTTAACACAAATTCTAAAGGGATCATTCAAGGTGAAATGACCCATTAACATCCCTGTAGTCATAGGACTAAAAGGGGGGAGTTAGAGGGTTGCAGATTGTTGTAATAAGCCATGAATCCAGTGTCTTTATTAAGATCATGATTTTTAGTTACTAGCAAAGTTATGAATTTAAGCTCCCAGGCTCATCTTTTCCAGGTAATCTGCAGGTTTCTTTTGAGGATGTCCCATATACAGTGATCGCTTTGCAAAAGAATGCTCATCTTTTGAAGGTGGTCTGCAGGTTTCTTTTGAGGATGAGGTCACATATAGAGTGATCGCTTTGTGAAAGTGTGTTTACCCACAAGTGATACCATTTTCCTGTATGAGTTCATTCAAGAGCGTAGTTGTTATTCAGGCATTTAGTGCATTGGATGAGGCGTGTGTAGGACCCATGTACCTTGAAATATATGTTGTGGGGGTTGTTGATCATTGTAGAAGTGGAGATATGCCTGCAGGTTTTGCATCTATTGTTCTAGCAAGGTCTGGTGCCACTTTGAGTTGGCGTATCCTGGTCTGTGAGGTCTTCTGATGATGAGATTGGAGAAGCTGGGGGGTTGTTTGGAGACCAGAAGAGGGAATTCAGGAAAGATTTCTCTCAGGATGGGTTTCCAGTTGTAGTTGCGATCTTTTGAAACATTCTGGTGACCCAATTTTGGGACCTAGCCAACGAGTTGACAAACCCTGCCTTAGAATATATGCTAACTACTTATGCTGAATTATCTGTTCGACCTAGTATTTAGCTGTGACACTCTGAGTACCTTTCCCAGACCTGAGGAAGAGCTCTGTATAGCTTGAAAGCTTGTCTTGCTCAGCAACAGAAGTTGGTCCAATAAAAGATATTATCTCTTCCACCTTATGTCTCTATAAAAGAATATTAGAAATATTGGGCAATGATTTATTTTATGTATATAGGATTTATATATTGTACCTAAAAATGGATTACTTTTTAATAATACAAGGGTTCACAGAGATTTAGAAGACACTTAATAATAGTGACAATATTTGAACAGTTTTCAGCAAAAACAAAAAATAACAGGCTCATCTATACCTCCTTGCCAAGCAATTCACATACAGGTCTATGCTTCTTCAAAGCATGCTGAATTGTCTGAATCTGCATGGACACTGCAGACAATACTGCCTCCTCCAGCCTATTGAACTCGTCAAAACATCCCCAGGCACCACACTTCACCAAACCAACAAAAATACGCCCCATCGACTTCACATCAATGCCCTTAAAATAAAAAAAGAACATTATTTATATGTTAAATACCCTGAAAGCAATCAATAAATATGTTCTTTCTAGTTCAAGTAAGAGGTGTCTGACTGCCATTGCAAAGGTTCTCAAATTTCTACTTGATTACAAATGAAAAACTGTTAAATTACACTAGATTGTTTAAAATTGTTCTTCAAATCCATATTGCATAGATTCTCATCTCCTAACATTTATAAATATGTGCATTACTTCACCTCATCACAATTAAAAACTAAAACTTGTCTTCCAAGTAATCCACCCAAAGCCTTTACTGATTCTGTTTTTCCAGTTCCAGCTGGGCCATAGGGATTTCCTCCAAGACCCATCTTCATAGCTTGAGTAAGAGTTAGGTAGCACTTATCTGTCAATGGTGTATAAACAAGTTTTGGGGAATTACCCTGTAGAAACAAAAAATGGATTATTACACAGAAAAAAGGTCAATAAGTTAGTATTTCACTCAACAAAAATAGAATTAAAAGACACCATACCTGATATTCATACGTATACTGGAGCTCAGCATCTACCATTTGAATGTAGCATTTTTGGTCTTTCAAATAGAATCTGAGTTGTTTCTTCCAAGCCCAGTCATCAGCACTATTGATCTGGGCTTGATTTAGCTGCTTCACCACATCAATGTTATGAATAATATCAAGAATCAGTGCTTTAAGCTTGAGCTCAAGGATTCCAGATTCTGTAAATAAATAAAACTATTCACAAAAACATCATAAAGGAGACTGTCTCTTAGCCACTTTCAAGTAGTTTATGTTGCTGTTTACAATCAAGAGGTCTGATTCAGATCTCATTTACAGTGGTGAAAAATAAGGAAATGGTTTAAAAAAACTAAAGCAATCACCATACAAATGAGATGCTGATATAGTTACTAGATAAAAGGTTAGCAGCCAATAAATTTTAATCTAGAATTCAGCCGAGTCACCAGATGCAGAAGGATGAATATTGATAGACAGTACACATTACAATCTGCACATCATATTGGTGCTTTATGGGCTTGTGCTGCCACATTTAAATCAAGAAATAACTCCAGAATCCAATCAAAAATCATATTCCAAGGGAAAAAATACACCTGGGCTTATAGAGAATGTCTTGATTTGGTACCATTTCCATCCAGTGATATCAGGTCAGTTCCAGTGAAACATAATGCTAAGAGTGGAGATCGATAGATGAAGACAACGATGGAGAACCAGATTTTGTGATAACAAATTATTAGTAAATATACTGAATGACAAAAGCATCAAGGAAGTGGATAAAAATTAAAAAGGAAACAGATTCAAGCTACATAATAACATTTACTATAGAATAAACCCCTGGAAAAGAAAGGACATTCACTGTGAAATATTAAATATCCCAAACCAGGCCATTACTGATAAGTCATTCGAAATAATTTCTAGCTCAGAAGGGCTTAGCACCTTAAATTTCTTTTAATTAATTATATATTTATGATCATTTTTCATACCTGCTCTCCCTGGATCTTCCATACTGGTATCTATGCTGGTATAATGCTCCAGTTTAGCCATGAGTTCTAACTCTATCTGCTGCAGATTATGCTCTTTGATAGCAGTTTCAACATCTTCAGTGAACTGAATTTGTTCCGCCAAGGATAGAATCTATTGACAGAAAGATTAAAGTAACATTTTAAAAATGGGAAACCACAAAGAACAAAAGATTTTCACCTCATTTATAAATTCTTATAAGATTTGACTATTTAAATAAATCTTTTAGTGTATTAAATTTTATCATACCGAGACTCAACCATGCCTTTAAAAAAAAACACCTTAGTTACTCTAAAGGTGCCCCCAAGCAAATAGAATTTTATTTTAAAACTTGCTAAAATTTAGCAAACAGCTACAAAATAATTTAGTATAGCTATTGCCTCAGGTGCTATCTTATAATTACTGTACATTCACTATTGCATCCTATTGTCTGAGCTGTGATGTTTCAGCTAAACTTAATGTTTGAGGGAGTTCTACACAGTACAGAAGAACAACTGTCCAGGAATAGAAAAAACGTGGATTCATTTCACCCATTTCACTAATACTTTCTAAATCTGTGTGTCTATCTCCTTCCTTCCTCTTCATTCCACTCCTGAAAAATATGCTAGGAAGTGAAAGAGAGCTACTCACAGCCAGTACACTATTCTCCCTCACACTCAATGCCTTCCGAAACACATGCCCAGAGTGAGGAGCTTAGTGAAATCAGAAAAGCAGAAGATCATCATCTTGGCCAAACTGGGGATTAAACCAGGCACTTCCTCCACAAGAGCATGAGCCTCTCTACAGCTTGAATTTGAAGTGCTGAGTTTTCACAAAGTGATTGACTTGTTGTCTCCACCCTCCTGTTTTTTTCTGTGAGGAAATAATGTGAATAAAAGCCCTTCCATATGCATTTTGTTGGTACTAGCTCTGCTGCTCCCAAGTGTATGAGGTGGTTTACCTCTTGACACAGTAGATGTTTGTGAGAGGGGTCCCTGAATGGGATGGAGAAGGTGAGTATGTAAGGGGGTGGAAGTAAAAGGGATGGAATATCCATTCTCAACTATCTCTAATAGCCATCTATCTGTTATGATGGTTTGCCAGATTGAGTCAAAGGAAATCAGGCAATCTCCAAATGATTGAGAGATAGTAGATGGCTCCAGCTTTAGAAGATGTGGAGTTCTTGGGCCCTCAACCAATGTTTCAAATTTGCTATCTAGATATTGATTGTTGAGATGTAGTGATTTGAGGAGGAAGAGGTTGTCATCTCCTCTCACGCTTGTTTACGGCCTTGATATTTGTATTGTCTATGTTGTGTATAAAGAGTGGCTTGGAATCTTTGTGGTAATATCTTCCCTGTCTTTTCTTGATTTCAGATGTATAGATTCTCAAGGATCTCAACATTGCCCTAGACTCCTTCAGTATGTGAAGGGACACATCTGTTTCAGTGGCGAAGAGCTTTGGACTTCCAAACAGAAGATCCTCCACCACTGATTGGACTTCTCTGGTAAATCCAGAGAGATGGAGCTACTCATGACTACTTGCAGCCATGTCTGCTGAATCTATGGTGGCCTGTAATGCTGTTCTGGATATAAGGTGCCCTTCTGAAATAAGGGACCTAAACTGTTCTTTTTTCCATAAGCTCAGAGAGTTTGGTGTAATTATTGTAGTTGTATTTTGCCAGCAGTGCTTCGTAGTTGGCGATTCTGAGGTGTAAAGTCGCCGAGGAATAGGGTTTACGGCCAAAGAGGTCAAGACTCTTCCAGTCCCTGTCATACGGCATATTTTTGAGGTGCCAGGGAATTTGGTGCAGGATGAGAGAATAAAAATTCCATTCCCTTTGCTTGGGGTTTCACGGTACTCAGTACTGGAGGATTCCATGACTTCGTCACACAATACCATATAGCCCGTAAAGTGGCATGAGACAGGGACCATGCATGTGCAACCCAACCAGACCACTGCTCTTACAAATCTCCACTTACAAGCACAAGGGAGCATGAACACCTAAAGTGGAGCACCCGCAGAGACATTACTCGAAGAAGAAAGCTTCTTTCAACTAAGAAGCCCACAAAGGCAGCCCCCTGAACCCATGTGGAGCCCACTAAAGTCAACGGGGCTTCACAAAGGTTCAAGGGTCTGCCCACACATATCAGTTGGCAGGATCATGACCTAAATCGATACAAATGGTTAGTCTGAATGAATATGCCTTCTCAGTGTCCATGACATTTGTATTTAAAAGACATTTTATTTATTATTTGCAAATATTTATGAAGCTAAATTTGGTTCAAGCAATATAATTTCAAATTAATAGGGTTAACTAGAGCTTATATTATGTTTTTTGCTACCAGTTCTAAGTACATTCTTTTTTACTAGCATTTTCTACCCAAGTTATGCATGAACTTCAGAAACTATTCTAATAATGCTGTTTTGAATCAACAGCAGGAAACAGTTTCTGCACCACTGATTTTTGATAGCTCTGGACCTGATTCAACATCAATTGAAATCAGTGGAAAGACTCCCACTGACACAAAGTTGGGACATATTGCTAATACAGAGAAGGACCAGGATATCACATAAGAAGATCTGGATGACCTTGTAAACTGGAGTAATAGAAATAGGATGAAAGAAGTGCAAGGTCATGCATTTAGGAACTAATAACAAGAATTTTGCTATAAGCTGTGGACACATCATTGAAGTGACAGAGGAAAAGGACCTGGGCAAATTGGCTGATCACAGGATGATGATGAGCTGCCAATATTATATGGCTGTGAAAAAAGCTAATGCGGTCCTAGGATGCATCAAGCAAGGTATTTCCAGTAGAGATAGGGAAGTATTAGTACCGTTATACAAGGAGCTGGTGAGACCTCATCTGGAATACCGTGTTCAGTTCTCATATCCCATGTTTAAGAAAGATGAATTCAAACTGGATCAGATGCAGAGAAGGGCTACTAGGATGATCCAAAGAATGGAAAACCCATCTTATAAGAGGAGACTCAAAGAGCTTGGCTTGTTTGCCTAACAAAAAAAAGACTGAGGGGGGGGGAGATATGATTGCTCTCTATATAAAATCAGAGGGATAAATACTGGGGAGGAAGAGGAATTATTTAAGTTCAGCACCAATGTGGACAGAAGAACTAATGGATATAAACTGGCCATCAGGAAGTTTAGACTTGAAATTAGATGAAAGTTTCTAACCATCAGAGGAGTGAAGTTCTGGAATAGCCTTCCAAAGGGAGCAGTAGAGGCAAAAAACCTAGCTGGCTTCAAGACTGGGCTTCATAAGTTTATGGAAGGGATGGTATGATGGGACAGCCTAATTTGGCAATTATCTGATCTTTGACTACTAGTGGTAAATATGCTCAGTGGCGTGAGATGGCATGTTAGATGGGGTGGGTTCTGAGTTACTATAGAGAATTCTTTCCGAGTGCCTGGCTGGTGAGTCTTGCCCACATGCTCAGGGCTTAGTTTACTGCCATATTTGGGGTCAGGAAGGAATTTTCCCCCAGTGCAGATTGGCAGAGACCCTGGGGATTTTTCACCTTCCTCTGCAGCATAGGGCATGCATCACTTGCTGGTGGATTCTCTGTACTTGAAATCTTTAAACCATTATTTGAGGACTTCAGTAACTCAGTCATAGGTTAGGGGTCTATTACAGGAGTGGGTGGGTGAGGTTCTGTGGCCTGCATTGTGCAAGAGATCAGACTAGATCATCATAATGGTTCCTCCTGACCTTAAAAGTCTATGAATCTATAAATGGGCACTGAATCATTCCCTCAAGTGAGCAAACAGTACTATTCTACATATGCTTATAACACTGCATATTCTGAGTAATTTCTGTCTACCAAAAATCAAGGCATACAGTAAATAAACTGTTTTTCAAGCACATATATACTTCCAAAGCAGATCTGTCCTTAGAACCATTCAGAAATTGGGTTATATTGCAAGGCTGAGATTATATCAAGATGCCACTTTATCACCTGTGAAGGAAAGAGTGATGGATCAATTGAACCTTGTGAACATCTTCCAGCAGTAACACAGTCAAGCAATAATTGTTTCAATGTGTCCTTCATCTCCAAAGCCAAACGATTTAGCCAAACCTGAAAAATAATATATATAGGGGAGAAAAATAATCAAAAATCACATAACAAATATATTTAATACAATTCCTGGTATTATATTTGGACATTGTTCTCTTACCTCAACATCACTTGACAGAAGAATTTTATTTTTAAAAGGCACAACTTCTCCCTCTAAAGATTTCATTGCTATTATGTTTTTAAAGTCCCCATCAAAGCTCACACTATTAATGCCTGTTAATCAGAAAATAATAATATATTTTTAATTAAGGTCTGCAAGTGATTAAATACAATCTAGATGATTTACTGTAGAATTCTTAAACATTTGTTTCTTGAAAGAGCAGTTACTTGGGAAATAGTTAAAAAAGTTAAATCAATACTTGTTTGACATGTAATATAATAACATTTACGTTAATTAAATAGATTAAGATAAAAGACTCTCAGAAAGGTATTTTGAAATATTTTCTCTTTTTTTGCCAAAGAAATGGTGAAATATCAAAAACGTTTTTTCTTTTCAAAACTATGTTATGGTAACAGAAAATAAAGAAACAATTTCTAGAATAGGTTCTTCAGCATCAAATCAATTTGCTTCTAAATAAGTACATTTTACAAATGATGACTAATGCATTCTGAAAATACTAATTTAGTTTACCAGCAAATAGTTTCTTAAGGTGAGATTGAATAACAGAAGGGTTAGTGGACTGTCCCAAGATTTCTAATAAATCGTCATCTCCAATGAAATAGAATCTAGGGAATGCTGAACGCTTCTCCTGTTAAAAAACAAAAAATATATATATTTGTTGTTTTAAGTGCTAAAGTATTGCCTTTTTATAGAATTATATATTAAGATAAAAAGTTATACCTCCAGAAACTCATTCAAGGATTTTTGACATCTCTGAAGCTGGTCAAGTATGGTAATCAAGGCATTCCTCATTCCTGTCCGAGCATTCAATGACGTTATTCTATTGTCTCTCTTGATATCTATCATTATGGATCTTTAAAAAAAAAGTAACCTTAATATATTTGTAAATAATGCACTTTAACTGCACTTTGTCTGAATATATATCTATATTAACATGCAATTAAAACTGAAGGCACAGATAAATAAAATATTCAATATTCAACAGTCAGTATCTGAATAAAAAAATTGCAACATTTATGTCAAATTGCTTCCAGTTAAACATTAGCTAGGTCTGTCATGATTCTACTTCTATTATATTTATCATATTGTTTCTGATCATAACTCTTCCTTTACATCAAGATCCCTTTACCCAAGAAGTCCCACAAAGTTAATATTTTGACCTTTTTCTTCTAAGTGCCTCAATCTCTCAATCATTTCAGCTCTATTTTTAACCTCAACTATCATATCTAAACTAAAGAAACTCATTTCTGTATACCTTTGGACACCTCTAAAAACCACTCCCTGTTCATCTCTTCTGCATGTCTTGCTCAAATAAACTTGTTGTTTCATCTCAAATTCCTTCAGTGTAATTTTTTGGAAAGAAAAGTATTTCTCCTGGGCAAGAAATACTTTTTTCAAAATCCAACTACACCTCCTCTAATTCCTTTCTCAAATAAAATCTTCTGTTTCCCTGCATCGTTCATAACCCTGGCCATCACACTTGACTAAGTTCCAGAGGGGTAGCTGTGTTAGTCTGTATACAGCAAAAACAACGAGAGTCCTGTAGCACCTTAAAGACTAAGAAATGTCTTGACTAAGAACCTTCCTTCTCTTCCCATATACCCCCTATCAATAAATCTGTCTACCCCATCTGCAACACTGATTCCGTCTATAGCATTGCCTCAACTCAACCTTTGCTGAAATTGTTATGTATACCTTTATCTCCCTGTACAGCCTCTGCTTGTTTGTTTTGTATTAATTAATTTTGAATCTTGGCTTACAGCTGTGTGAAGCACAAAATAAAGTTGTGTTTAATAACACTGACCTGAAATCTTCATCAACTCTGTTAAAACGTGCCTGCTCTTTGGGTAGAGCTCCACGACCAAAAATGGGTTCCAAATACACCCACTTCCTTTGAATCTGGTTTAAATTCTGCAAGTACTCATCCAGCTCAGCAAGTTTTTTTTCCCAAATAGACACTTTATCCTCAAACCCTTTGTAATATGGAGAGTCCTTTAGGGACTGAAGAAGACAGCGATTATCTCCAACCTGATTGACTATGTCTTTCCAATCTTTAATCAGCTTGATAGTCCTGCTCTGGCTGTCTTCATAATCTGTTAATGTAAAGACTGCTCCAACACCCCAGAGCTCAAGCTCACGTAAGGCTTCTCTGATTGTGACTTCACCTTGGGCCCGACTATTCAAATCCTATTTTAAAACATAAAACACAAAGGAATTACTACTTATATAACAGAAATGAACAGAGTAAAACAGTTTTACTGGAAAAATACATAACTACAGTTTTCGAAACGGAATAAAACATATAAAACATATGGAATAAAAAATTAATATCATTACTTGTGAAATAATTCATACCTTAAGTTCTGCTGCTTTTTCTACAATTACATCTGCCACCTTGAGCAGATCTCCAAACAACAAATTCTCTAAACTAGTGCCTCTAGGAAGACCAAGAAGACGAAAGAGATCCAGCCAATGATCTGGAGACAGGTGTTCTCCTCTAACATATTTCAGGACAGGAAGTGTCATCTACGAGAAATAATGCAAATTGGAATATACCAAGTTTTTACAATAACTATATCTGTTCAGTTCTAAAGTCATATACTTTCAAAATATATCAAAATATATTTTCCCACTATGTATTGAAAATAAATCTGTTTAAACTGAGATCTGTATTGTATTCTGAAGAAACTGATTTTAATGTTTGGTATTATGCCATTAAGGTTGTCTTATTACTAAATGTGTCTCAAACACATTGATAAAAACTGTAATGATTGTCCCGTTCTCTGAAAGCAGCTCAAATGTACATTGAAATGGGTGCAGAAGAGAAGAATGAGGCGGGATATGATAGCAGCCTTTAACTACCTGAAAGGGGGTTCCAGGGAGGATGGAGCTAGGCTGTTCTCAGTGGTAGTAGATGACGGAACAAGGAGCAAGATGACAGTCTCAAGTTGCAGTGGGGGAGGTCTAGGTTGGACATTAGGAAAAGTTTTTCAGTAAGAGGATGGTGAAGCACTGGAATGGGTTACCTAGGGAGGTGGTAGAAACTCCATCATTAGAGGTTTTTAAGCTGCGGCTTGACAAAGCCCTGGCTGGGATGATTTAGCTGAGGTTAGTCCTGCTTTGAGCAAGGGGTTGGACTAGGTGACCCCCTGAGGTCCCTTCAAACTCTAATATTCTATGATATGCTCAGAAATAGTTGTAGGAGGTATTTTGTTGAACACAAATATCCTTAAGGCTCATTTTAATACACAAACAGATCTACATGTAAATATACAGAGAGTGAAGCAAACAATAATATCATACAGCATTTTGCTTTGACTTCCCAATCTATAATGAGGATTTTACTTTGTATTTGTCCACTTCTTTTTGTAACTTCACAGTCATTAGTGTATGTTCTTCCATCTTCCTCAGCTTGTCATGCCAGTTCAACAAGAATTCCTCAAACAGGTAAGTCTTACTCCTGTACAAAAATCAAATTTTAAAAGGAGCACAATAACACAGTACTGCAATAACTAATTATCATGCATAAAAGTTTAAAAACAATATCAGACCTAAAAGTAATCCAGTCTTCTTTGGCTTTTTCCTGAAAACCTTGATGAAACTCTTCATACAGTGCCCAGACTTCTGCACAGCTCTCAATATCTCTACAGACAGCTTTTGCCAAAGAGAAATCAGGCTCTTCTAATTCAAAATGATGGCAATCCTCTCTGAATAAAAAGATCATTGCATTGTTATAATATTGCATATTGAAGCTGTGATCCTGGACATGCTCTCATACATGCTTAACTTTACCTACGTGAGTAAATCCATTGACTTTACTGTACAGCAGAACACATTTTGTTGCATTCCTCAAGCAGAAAAACAAAATAGCATAAGAGACAATTGTCATATGCAATGTCTCCCCTAGCATTCACAGTTTTCTTCTCCATAGTTTTTCATTCCTTTGTATTAAGAAAAGTCTCCCAAAAGCTTAAAGAAAAAAATTAATCACCTTTAATAGTTTTTCTCTACATGTAGTACCCTATATAGAAGCACATGCCACTTAATGCATAGATTCAGTTGTTTCAAAGCCTAAAAGATTTTCAGAAACTTCCACTTCACAAGCATCAGTTCAGAAGAGTCAAGTTATATAAAACAATGAAATAAATCTCTGAAAATTAAACAATAGATTGAAATACAATTAAAATACGATCTATTAAATTATCTATTGTGTTCCTATTTAGTTAACTCTTAGATTATATTTTCTGGTCCAGCAAAAAGCTGCAGATGCATGATTTACTGCAAAACATCCATAAACTAGTATGATATATACAAAGAAATACACATACATCAGTTTTTTCTTTGTGGCTTCAAGTTCATCAAACTCAATTTTCTTTTCCTTTATAGTCTGAGCACTTTTCTCAAGCATATCCTGATGACCTGTTTCAATGATATCATCGCTGGGCTTTAGCTGATCCCATCGAGCTTTAAACTTCTCTAGTTCTTGAAGATACACATTGACACTTGACATCACATTTCCTTTCATTACTTCAATCTACAAAAAAAAAGTTTAAAAAAATAAAATCTATTCCTTCAGTAATTTGCATACAATCTATATCTAGTCAAGATCAAAATAACCAACAGCGTGTCAACTTGTTGCATAGCATTTCATGAAATAGCTATTCTTCGTGCCTCTATTTTTTTCAAAAAAGGGGTACTATTTTTTTACTCTTCACTTTAAATACTTCAAAGTTATAGAGAATCTGGCATGGATATGCATTTAGTGATCTTATATTATGTAATTTTATATCCACAGTAATTACACATACTATTTACAACTGCGTCTCCCTAGTTTGTCAGCTACCTTGGTCTGAAAAACAGTTTTTCTGAATACCCACATTTTTATTACAGGTCTTATTGGTAATAAATAGACAATAATTATAATGTTTTAAATCATCTTCAGGTTCATAATATAAGTGATGATCCTGGAATCAGCAGCACACAGGAAAATTACTGTGCCTGCACTGAGCCCCATTGACTCAAACCATCCACCTGCATGTTGCCCATTGCAGGATTGGGGCCATAACATTTAGCATGGACTTTCAGAAAAATTAAAACCATTGTTCAACAGTATTAATAATATTTTTAGTTACATGGTAAAGCTGAAAAAGATAGTCATTTGTGACTACTGTATTCTTTTCATTTCATTTAATAAACGGAAACCAACAAAGTGAGGTATTTAACATAGCCATGATTTTACAATGAGCTCTTGCATCTGCACAGTACCCTGGCTGACTTCACTGTTACTCTTTAGGGGTGCAGAGATCCAACAACATGAAGCTCATTTCAGGACTGGGCCTACAACAGTATCTCCTGCTGCTAGTAATCTCTTCAATAGTTTAGATGTTCTTTCTATAAAGTCACTCGCTCATGCCATTAACCTTGGTGCCAGTACTGAACTGCAGCAGCTTTAGGGGTTTTTTTAATCCAGGAGAAAAAAACGTGTCTTCCGACTAATTCAAAATTAGATCAGTGCATTTGAGTGAAGTACTAAACATTCATTCTCACCTGCTCTTTAATCATAAGTTGATGACTTTCCATCATTAATTCAAATTTATCCCACATAGCTCTCAGGTTGCTGATTGTGTCTAAACCCCCACCAGCCACAGTCCGCAAAAGCTTGTTTTTATCTTCAGCTTCTTGAAATAGGAGAAAAATCTAAAGTTGAAAAGATATTTTTATATATGTATAAATATAAATATATATATATGAAAGAAATTATATAAAATACAGTATTTTACATAAGCTTTCTTGCAATAAAGACAACAATTATTAGACAAGGATATTTAAATATCAGTAAAATTACAAAGATAAAAAAATATATATCAGAGTAAAGCACTAGATGAAGGAAAACAGAGGAGACAATACAGAGCAATTATAGGTCAGAAATCTGATCCATACAAGTGAAGGCTTACACCAAAAGAAGTCAATTGGACTCCTCACAGGCACAGAGTTCCACTCACATGGATCCAAGTGTAGGATCAGAGCCTTAGAAAACAATTAATATATGCATGAACAAGAGCAGAGAGACGCTGAGAACAAATCGGAAATCTATCAATAGATACAAGAATTAAAAGAAGAATGCATTTATCGTCTGAAAATAAAGAGAAAAATTAAGTCACCTGATTGCTTCAGAGATTATTTATTCATACACAAAGGAAGCCCAATCAAATTAAATATCACTATAAAAATTATGATTAAGTAACAGTGCAAAAAGTCAGAAAAATTGAAGTAAAAGAAGACAGTGAATATGTCCCAAAATGCCTTGTTTTATGTGCATTCATTTCAAAATTAAGTGAAGACAACAGGTATTGAGACTCAGGGACAGTATTGCTCTGTGGATTAACAAGAACAAAACAATTTCTACAGAATTTAAGTATTCATTTTATACAGACACACATTTCTAATCATTATATCCAAAGTTCAATCAATACAATATTTTCTTATTGAGTCTACAGACAGTGACTGAAATAATAGTTGTAAGAGAAGGGTCAAGTGCCCATTCATTGCAACGAGGTGTTTGGTGCTGAAGATTAATAATGACAGTTCAGTGTAAATACTGTTAATTACTTCACTGCCAATCACTTCAGCAGAATCAAATCTATCCACATTTCTTAGATGCAATAGCAAATGTAAGGGGGAAGTGATCCTCCCATCATTTTTTTAAAATGTAATTTTTTAAGTAGCAAAGCCCTGCAATACTGTTCTCATTTTCTCTCTCTCTCCTCTCTCTCTCTCTACACACCTTGGCTCACCTTCCAGGTGAGTTCATTCCCTGAACAAAAAACTCAGCTGCCACTAGGCTTTCTATTGGTACCTGGTCTAAATTCTTATGGATATGCGTCATATTAAAGAAGCATGGATTTGTAAAGATTAAACTAAAATTTAATCAAGCCAAATGTTATCGCCATGTTTAGCGGTCCTGGAAAACCACTCTGTTTTTGAATTTGCTGTATAGGCGAGGTGGGTGATGCGAACCAGTACAATATATAGTACAAAATATGATAGAAAAAAAACAAGGAAGAAGCAAGAAAAACAAAACAATAAAAAATGTAGTAACTAACTATACTAATAATATGCTGAAAAGTATTTTGCTCAACCATAGTAAAACATGAATAAACTTGTTGCCTAGATATTTTCCTGACTATGATCAAATAAAATCCTACCTCTGCTTTTTTTTCTTGTAAATTTCCATACTTTAAATTATCTTCTCCAATTTCATCTACAGTCTGGGGTCTAACTATTAATGCTTCCATGGCATCAGTAAGAAATGAAGAAATATCATGTAGATGAGCTATGTAAAGAATATTGGAAAACAAATTTATTACAAATAAAAATATTCATGATATCAGTCTGAAATTCAGATAAATAAGTGTGCTAGACAGTCATTTGGACTACATGAAAGATGGTCCAGTGGTTATTGGATTAACCTGTGACATTGGAGACCCAGATTTAATTCCCTGATCCACTCAGTCACTCTGTAATTCTGTTCAACCATAAAATGGGAATAATAGCACTTCCCTACCACACAGAGCAGTTGTGAGGATACCTATATCTTAAAAAAAAGGTTATGAGGCACTCAGATGTTAAAGGAATAAAAGTTGTATAAATACTAGATATAGACAGATAACAGGGCAATAAGAGGGAATAAAAATCCTCTCTGCTCAGATACCTAAACTATGGATCCAGGCACATAGACCTTGCTCTCCCACAGTAAGTGAGCAGGGAGGAATGGGAGATGGGCAGAGACCTGGCTCTGCCTCCAAAAACACAACAGCCAAGATGGCTGAGCTATCATGTAATTTGCTGCCAGCACAGTCTTACTGCTGGGGTAATGCAATTTATACAGCATGCTTTGCTTTAAAGCCATATCTAAAAAATGCAATTTGGCCCTCAATAAGGTACTACTCAATATGAGCCAGAGTGGAATAATTGGAAGCTAAGCCCATTATTGTTTTAAAAAGAGACTAATAAGGACTAATAAGCTTTAATAAGCTCTGCCGGTCTATATCATTGCAAAATTCAGAAGGCTGCAGCCAGTGGCTGTGGACAACCTAACTGCTCGATGATACTCTAGCAATTGAAATACAAAAACCACTAGGCACTGTGCCTCAGGGACATCCGTTTGATACACAGTTCCCTACCCCCTTGCTCCAGGGTGGGCAATAATTTTCTTCTGGTCTATACCGTTCCCCTGTCCCATTGTAAGGATGGAGCAAGAGTTCTGTCCACTCCCTAGCCTCCACTACCCTCAAACTTTCAAGAAATCTTCACTAGAAGAGAAACACACAAGAAATTTCATATAGTTTTGGTTATATCTGGCATAGTTGTGGCCCAATTAAGTTTACAGAATCTTATCCAAAATCCAAAAAAATCAATGGAAATGACAAACATTGACTTTGAAGGTTTGCATCAGGCCCTTAATGGAAAACTAAAAACAGTCTTACTTTCGCTCCATAGCACCTTTGGTACCTCAGTATTCCCCAGGATAAAAGTTCTTTTTTTAAATAAAATGGTTACTACGTGCTAAAAAACACAACAATTTTTTTTAAAAAAAACCAACCAACCAATCACCCTTGTATTTCAAAATTATTTACCTTGTATGGACTTTCTTAAAGATATGACAAGAACATCATACAGCTTCTGAATAAGATCATCAATCACAGTCTTCACGGGGTTGCAATTAACAATTAAACAATCTATCTTTACGATGCTTCAAGATTCAATATGACAGATTCCAAAAGACATAGATTAGAGGCAATATTCTCATTATGATACATGTTATATAATAAACTTAAAAAACTGTTACTTTCAATATTTTATTAATTATCTTTAATAATATTTTCACAGTTTTACAGCTTAATATTTTACAAAGAAAAACTGCTCATAAAGAAGTGCACAAATAAATGTGGTTTAATGTGTCTATTTGCAATTATGTTATTCATAAATGTTCAAATACTGCAATCACTGTATATACAATTTCACTGGAAGCCATTCCAAGCTAAGATTCTGACCCTGCAAATATTTATGCATGAACTTAACTTTACACAAGAATAGTGACCCTGAAGTCAAAGAAGCTACTACACGTGCATAATGTTAATTGCCTTCTTAAGTACTGGCAGGATTGGGGCTTTAGATCTTGATCTTGCTACAGTATCTTCCAACCGATTTCTGCAGTCATGCAATCCATTCACATCAAAGGGAATCCACATGTACAAGGGTCCATACTAGCATATGTCAATCTAGGATCAAGCCTAAAGGCCTAATCCTACAAATACTTAGGCATATGAGTTAATCATGTGCATAGGATTGCCACCCATCCGGGTTTTATCCAGACCGTGCAGTTTTTGGCTTCTGTGTCCAAGTGCCATTTATGGTTGCCAGGTGCCCCGTTTTCAATCAGAAAGTTGGGACCTGGCAGTGTCCAGTCAGATATACAGACTGGACACCAAAAGTACAGTTACCACAGGACAGGAGGAGGTATTGGGTCATTAACCCATACCAGACCCTGCTCAGCCAGGGCCACCTCCTACCCGTAAGCAGGCTCCTTGTCAGGCAGCAGCAGCTCCCATCCCATCCCCAAAGCAGATGGAGTCCAGTTGGGGGAGAAGGGGGCAGGGAGCTGGAGACACTCCAGTGAGTGACATGGGGTGGGTAGGAAATGAGTAAGCGGGGTAGGGGCAGAGCCTCCGGGGTCAGGTTCCCAGCAATTAAAAAGGTGGGAACCCTATGTGCAAACGCGTTTGCAAAAGTCAGGCCCTAAAGTCCCCAAGTACTTATTAACTGGAACAGTACTTTGTGAATTCAACTGCTAAGCACTTTCTTGGTGTGTGTATTGATAGGGCCTTCACTCAATTCTCATGAAGTCAATGGGAGTCTTTCAATTGATTTCAATGGGAGTTGGATTGGACTCAAAGTCATAAAGTTCTGTAACACTAATCTGAAGAATAAGGAGTTAAAAATTTATAAAGATACACTGATGTTAAAAATTCTGAAACTCTGCCCAATTTTTTTCATATAAAATATATTTCTATTACACTATTTACACTATAGTGATTAGCCACTGAAAAAGTCCATTGTTCATACACAACACTTTTCAAGTATACTGTACCTTGGAAGACGTTCCACTTCTTTTCCTTTCCCTTTTAATGCTTTAAAGTTTCTTTCCCAATCTTGTTCACTAGAAAGATGTTTTTCCACCAGAGTTTCCATATCTACTTGTCCAATTATAATCCATTCCTTTTCAAAATTATATTTGATTACATAGAAAATAAGTAAGATGTTAAAGATTACAAATCATTGCTTGACATTAATTTTAAAAAATAGATTACTATTTTTATTATGTTCTCAATCTACCATTTTTAAAAATATTTTGTACCTTTCAATTCTATCATTTTAACCATAACAACGGGAGGTTCTCTTGTTGGCACAAAAATATTTTGCATTAGTCAGTGCTCAAATCAGAAACCATAGACTTTTATGACATGACCACGCTTTTAATGATACTGTAAAACAAACCTTGAACAGGGGCAGCAGTCACTCATAAAATTCAGATTTCAATGGGAACTATACATATGCTTCAAGATAGGCACGTGCTTAAGTGCCTTATTGATTAGGGATGGACTTACTCATATGCTTAAAATTAAGCACTTGTTAAGTGCTTTGCTAAATCAGAATCAGAATGCACAGGGACTAACAAAAATCAATGTTCCATGTCTTCTAAAATGATTCATCTCTGAAAAAAAATTGTAATTAGGTCTAAAATGAAAAGTCTGACTCATTCAAAATATTGTACACACCTTAAACTGATTTGAAACTTCTGCCAGTCTTCTGAATAAATCTTCTGCTTTACTGAAAGTAGTCAGAAATCCACTTGCATTTCTTTCAGTCATAATAGTGAAGATGGACTCCTCTTCTGTCTCATTCACTCCTCTAAACTGATTGGGAATGGAGATGAATCTCTTCATTTCTCTGTAATATCTAGCTCGTACTTCTTCAAAAGGAGGTTTGAACTGTAATCTTCCTTGTCTAAAAAGTGAAACAAACCATAACAAAATTAATATTTTAGACAAATTCTAGTCACAATATTTTATCAGCAGGAAAAAATAGCTTACCTGTAAGTTAAATCAATATTTATTTCTGGTAGATTCTCATTGAGTGCCTCCAAACCCATTTGATACTGATGCTCCAGCGCTTTGTAGAGTTGATGATTCCAGTGTTGTCTCCATGCCTTCATATCACGTGGAAGGAAACCCTAAAATTGAATAAAATTTATTTAATTTACATACCTTTACTCAGTGCATAAATAGACTGGAATTCAGTCCCAAAAGATGTCATTGAGCCCAAGAACTTAGTAAGATTCAAAGAGATACTGGATGTTTATATGGATAATAAGAAAAACCAATTATAACACTTAATGCAAAGAAAGAGTTTTGGTAGTGATAAAAAATCTCAGGCTTCAGGGCTTAAAACAATATCTGTTAGATGTTAGGATGAGATCTTAATGTAAGCAGATTATCCAACATCTGTCTACTGTGGAGTACCTGCACTTTCCTCGGAAGCATCTCGTACTGGCTGCAGTTGGAAACAGGACATTAGACTAGATGGGCCAGGGATCTGATCCAGGATGGAAATACCTATGTTCCTACGAATTAGAAGCCTATCTTTAGGTACCTGTTTTGGGAAATCCTGTGTGGTTTGAAGAATTAGCATTATTTAATAAATATATTTTAGATCTTGTGTCTCAAAGCAAGAACATTAGTCACTGAAGACAGTCTCTACTGGAGGAAGAAAGCACACTAGCAGGAATGATTAAAGAGAATTTCACTGGAATTTGTTGTATTGCACTGTGAGAAAGTCAAAAGCTATATCATGCACTTCAAAAAGTTGCTTTGTAAAATAATCACACTACTGCAGTAAATTTTCAAAGGGCAAAAGGAATGATAAATTTCTTACGTAATGATTATTTTTCCGTTAGGAGTTTCTCTCCTCATTCATCACAAATGGATTATTCCTCTCACCTGTAGAATTCAGAGCCTGGAGTCTCCAGGACTGAGCCCCATCCTTGAATGAAGGCCCCAGAAAAGTTCTTCCAAAATTATAAAAACACTCCATAAATTAAGAAACCAATTAACTCTAAGGCAATTATATGTTTAAGTCTCCTTTTAGAGAAAAATGTCAATGTGTTACTAACTCCATTCTGATCATTTACCACACTACCAGGATGGGTTGAATGAGGAGAGAAGTTAACAGAAAGAAAATTATCATGTAAGAAATTTCTTATTCTGCTGCACAGCCATACTCCTCATACATAATAAACAGGAAGTAGTGAACAGTAATTCACAGAAGTGGAAGGAGAGGACAAAGAAAAATTATAATTATTATTACAGCAGAATAATAATTAGAAATGGAAGCTTTGTCATTTAAGGAATTATTTGCCGCACCTTCCTACCAAAGGATGGTTCTGCAGATGAATGGAAACTCACTTTGCAAATCTTCCTTGGATGAGGCTCAAACTGTTTCTTCTCACAGTATAATTAAGTACCTTGCAAAGGGAACCCCAATTCCCTCCATGAATGGTTTCCGAAATGCATAGCATGTCAACTGGTACAGGAATTTAACATCTTGCCCGCAGCAGCCCAGAGACCCTAAGACCCTGCCATTTTGGATGGAATAAGAAGAACAGGAGAATTGGTGTCTATAGTCTCTATGCTTTAGAGCTCTATGAATGTCCATTTATGGCACAATCTTGCCAAAGAGTGCCAAAGTTTGAAACAAACAAATAATGGGAGAACTATTTCCCAGGAAAATAGTGAAAAGAACTTACTTTGGGCAGAAAGGTTTCTGGAACAATAAGAATAACATTTTCTCATGTCAACAGCAGTTCTGCTCTTGTAAAGAGAACTGAACTAATTACAAAATCTGTCTTTTGGACAACCAAAAGGCCATCAGAGGCTTGTCTAATTTATCGCTCTGATTAATCTCGACATGTGATACTCAGATGGGGAGTCTGATATGCCTGTCACATCATTATCCTGTTATATAATGTTTGGTTTTAGGATTTTCACCAAATATCCTTGAAGAACTCTAGTGCAGCTGAGATTACCAGACCTTTCTGATTATTTTAATTATTTACTAGTATTAGGGTAGCATATAGAGGCCAGGACCCCACTGTGCCAAGCTCTTTACAAACAAGAAATAGGCCTTTCTTCTGAGAGTTTTCTGCTTCCCGTTACACTGGAAATGAAATCTGAGCAGATCAATAAATGAAATTTCCCACATGAATTCTGTCTGGATACCAAAATGTATTAATGAAGTTTAAAGAGAATTCCTTCTGAATTTTACTTCTCTTTGTTACTCAAACTGTTAACTGTTGGTAGTTCATGTCTGGATGAAGAAATCCTTGCTTCAATATGTCTGGTCTTTTGTGCTGATGCAATGAAGGTTCCTTGGCTGTCTATCAAGTGCAAACATATGGATTCTATGTTAGAGGACTAGAAGGAGGAGTCTAGTTCTCTCTTTTTCCTCATTTATGTATCTTTTATTTGAATTGTCTTGACATTATTAGGATGGAAGACCAATGAATTACTAAGCATGATTACAATGGAATCCCACTACACTGCCGGCATTCATATGGATGCCAAGTTTTGGTGGCGCAATAGGCTAGCCAACGATGGACATAAACTGAATATCCAGCTGGGCCAGCTCAAGGACCTAGCTAGAGATCAGTCCAAGTGGCATTCACTCAGTAAGGAGGCTACCTCTCTGTGAGATTTGCCAAGATTATGATATTCTTCTCTGCCCAGAATGTCATTTCCATAGTCTCTGAGAGAAGCTTTGACCTCTATTACTCCCTGGTTTTGGAAGGGAAATAAACATTCAAATTCAGAGCATAAGCCAACCTCTAACTAACAGGCAGAAAGATGAAACTTTGCTTGGGGGCAAGTTATTCTATAACTGTCCACTACAGAATTCCTTGCATCTTCCTTTAATGCAGCTGGCTTTGGTCTCTCTCATAAACAGTACTGGACTCAATGCACTGCTGGTCTGCTCCTGTATGGCCATACCTGTTTTAGAGCTGTCGAAGTAAATTAAAAGGATGTGTAGTCAGAGATTCTAGAAATCTGTAAGGCACAGTGTAAGTTTGAACAACCTGAATGTTCTTCTTTTTTGAGAGAGAGGGACCATAACCCAGGGGCCATCTTGTCTTCCAGCATGCTCCCTATCCTGCAGGTATACTTCCCTTCTCCACTGCAAGTAAGAAAGGTTCCAGAGTAACAACTGGGTTGGCTTTCAGCATGTTGTATGTACTCACCTGCCCACAAAGGGACATTCAGATGTAATCCAGGAACGATGCTTAATTTTGCATTGCATCTAGTGAGCGATTTTGTATCTTCAGAAGGAATTTCCAGAGGCACATTTTGAGAAATCCCATTCAGAGAATAATACAAATGCATGGCAGCACTACCCTAACAGCAGGAGATAACTGGCTATGCATGACCACTACCAGAAAATGACTGATGCAATGAAGTTTTTGATCTGTGAGAATATTTACCATAATGATAAATTATGGACAGAAACATGTCTATTTTGACCCCTAGATGAGCAATTTTCTGCACTGTGTTGAAAAGAGTCTTGTTCATTTTGAAGAACTGGTGAATATTAATCCTTTCCAGCAGCTAGCAAGTTATTTGGGGGTCTGCTTCTCTGGACAGGGCACTGTTTGGGATGCTGTCCATGAACAGGTATGCATGACTTGTGATTTGAACCTTGCTGTTACTACCACCAGTCAAAGTGACTGGGTGCAGAAGGTAGATCCAATGGAAAAATCTTGTAGAGGAATTGCACGCTTTCATACATAAACACACATTTTCTCTCTCTCATGCTGAGGATTTTTTTGGTTTTGGAAGAAAATTTACTTTGGTCTTCTTGGGGAGCTTCTGCTCCAGGTTTTTCTGTCTGATACATCAATAGTCTCCTTTTGAATAAACTTGGTATTGGTAGCAATCAGTGGATTGTTATGCTGGATTTGATGGTGCGAGTTGAGGCCTCTCTGGATTTTGAGCTACTAATTTCTCTAATGTTTCCTCAAAGATTCTTACATTTTTAAACTTGGATGCACAGGGTCTGGGATGATAGATCATTATTCATGGCTATAATGCTGCTTTATTGTAGCCACTGAGTCAAGAAACACTGCTTTTGGCACTAACTACATCAAAGAAAAATTGTCAAAAAAGACTACAGAAATCGAGTACCACTCAGTAAACTAGGAGCCATTTGGAACATCTATCTGTCTTAGGCAGATATGGCCCCCATTATCAGACCTGAGGACTTCACAATCTTTCACATATTTATACTCAAAATATCCTTTTGAGGCAGAGAAATACTATTATCCAAATTTTTACAGATGGAGAAGTGAGCCACAGAGAGGCTAAGTGACTTGCCCAAAGTCACACAGGAAGCCTATGGAGGATCAGGGACTTGAACCCAGGTCTCCAAAGTCCTAAACTAATGATCTAATTACTGAACCATCATTTTTTTTCAAATGCTTCTGCATGAAAGTGAATAAAAATTAAACTAATAAAACCAAGTGGTCAAGAAAACAGAACCACCACCTTGTTCCACCACTAGCGGTAGAATTTCAAGTGGGCTCTGTTGAAAGATGGGCCTTAATCATGGATCCTCTATCAACAACACTTGGTGATCACCTCTGATTCCACAGGTCAGAGGCATTACCCATTTGCTATGAAGGAGGAGAGAAGCTGTTCAGAAGAAAAATGTTTTTCTTTTAGTTCATTTTCCCTAATTATGAAACAGTACACAAACAGCTTTTACAAAAAGAATGGTTAAATTATTAAACCTTTTTTTAAAAAATATTGACTTCAAGGTAAAATTGCAAAGCTTTTTAAAACTAAATTTATTAAAAAAAAACAATTAGGAAACAAAAGTAACAGCAGAATATGTGCAGAACCAAATATTTGTCTAGTTTATTTATTATTCATACTGTGCAATTCAAGGGTTTGTGGCAGATAATGTAAAGAAAACACAAGGTGAATATTTCCTTTGCCTATCCGCAAACATCTGACTACAGTATTACAGGTTTGCACTAGAAATGCTGGGAACATCACATCCATTTAAGGGGATAATCCCATAACTGCTGATGTCAATAGAAAAACTCCCATTGACTTAAATGGTATCTCAAAAGAGCATTCTTTGCTTTGGTTTAAATGATAGCAGTGCCATCAACTCTTATTGTGAAAATATGGTACTATGTACTCAGGACTTGGCTAGCAAGGAAAAAATTTCATCATTATTTAAAAAGTAAATGCTTGTCTAATTTTAAAGTCCACACATATATTCTATGCTGTCTTGGGATCTTTGTTTTTGGCACAAAAGCATTATAGTTTACCTCTGCATTTTTATTATTAATTCTTTTTTGTTACTGAAAATTCCATTTCAAGTTACTTCTTAGCCTACAATACAATAATGAAACCATGCCTGTGACTCAAGGCTAGCGAAACCAGTTCTAAGTTCCTGTAGTCCATCCTTCCAACGCTGCTGTTGTCGCAGTAGATCAATGTTCATGAGGACTACAACCTGTTAAAAAAAGAATTTAAAATGTGCTAAATATCGTACTATTAATTTGTCATCAATGAAAATGGAAGAAAGCAGGTTACACAAAATGTTATTTCGGCTTTTTTATTAAAACATACCTTTTCAACAAAGCTAGTATGCCACTTTCTTAGTTTTCTGTTTTCAGTGGAAAGCCGTTCAGCAGCAGCTTGGAGTTTTTGGATATATGCTTCTAATTCTTTAGGGTTATCCCATGTTATCTGTGTCTTTCCCCCAGAGCCAGCTTTCGAATGCTGGGGGAGAAGGGAAATAAATAAAGCAAATGTTACAAGGTTTAATAACAAATATAGAGCTAAATCATCAGTTTGTAGTCTAGCCCAAAGTAATGGGCAGCATTAGAAGGAGATTGTGACTTTAAGTCAATCTTTCTCATTGTCTCCCTACTGCTCCATGAAGGAGTATATATCACAGCATATGCTCCTTAACAAACCAGAGTAACTAAACCAGTGAGTAGGTTGAGGGGGAAGAAATCAAGACTCTGCCCACGCCGCATCAACCTGAGAGAGACGTAGGACCTAGCCACTATGCACAGTCTGGGATGGCACAGGGATGCCATACATCTCCTCTACTCCCTTGCATCTTTGCTCAGAGTGGACCATGAACTGACCAACAACTAGTTACTTCAGAAAACGTACACGTTCTCCTTAAAAAAAGTAATTGTTTAAAAGTACACTGTATTTTCAGACAATCTGACTTTCAGTTTATGTGGATGACATAGGCATTTTTATATTTTTCCTTGCTTTCTGGAACATGTCTTGCCAAGTTTATATTTTAAATATTATTGTAGAGAGGCCATGCTTACATGAGACTTTGACATATTTTATTTATTTATTTTTATATATTTAAAATTTATACCACCCATTCTCTGGACATATGTTCATAAAAATTAAAATAATATACATGATTTGTCAAAATGTAACAAATTAGACTTTCACCCAAGATGGGCCTTATAGCCATTACCTGCAAGCCTCCCCACCATGTAAGTATACAACAACAAAGGCCTCAGTAACTATATGGATCTTACAAAATGTCCTAAAGGGCAATAATCTCAGGCTGTTTTGAGCTTAGATGAAGAGGTCATGAGCCCTTCAAGAAGAACCATCTGGCTCTTGCCCCAAAATCTGAATCTTGTCCAAAGTTGACCTCAATAGTCATAGTGGTAAATAGAGAACCTCTTGGAAAACCAGTACCCAAATCATATAGTGCTTTATAGTTCAACACCAATCTTGCATTGCACCTGAAAATAAACAGGAAACTAGTGCAAATTTCTGAGAACTGCTATACTATTTTCCATATCACCACCATTACTGAAGCACACAGCCACATTCTGCCACATCTGTAGCTTCCAATTGGTCTTAAAGGCAAACCCATAGAAAACAGATTAAAATAATTAAATATGGAGGTAAAAAAGGCATTAAGTAAGAGTGGAAAGAACCATATCTGAAAGAAATGGTCATAATTGTCTAGCTAAACGCAGATGAAAGAGATGTTCTCAGTCAGTGAAAAGCTGCAGTTATAAAGTCAACAGGCTAATAAATAATCACAAAAAGCTAACAGCGCATGAAATATATACAACACTGACAGTGCCAAAGCTTAAAGCAACAAAGAGGGATTCCTTTACCTTAATTATTTGTTCAAATGCTAAGGCAGACTGTAACATCATTGGCTTCTGACTCTCAATCATTTGTTGATCAATTGAATTGTAAAAATGTGCCACCTATAAAACAAAGAGGCAGGATTTGCTATTACAGATAAGCGGCGTATTTCCATTTATATGCCAATAGTTTTTAATATACTCCTGAGTATTGCCAACCCCAATATTTTCAAGACTTACACTTTACCAGTATTATTGTTAATAAAATATATAACAAGAGTAAAGTACACACAATGCGTCATTTTAGAGCATGTGATCATGTGTCCCTTTAATAGCTAGCCCTAGTACTTATACATTTGCTACTCACCTCACACCTAAAGGGATTATACTTTACCTTAAGTGGAAAATGGCTGATGGCCTTAGATTCAATCCCTGGGGTGTATGTATGTGCATTCTGCCATTACACATCTTTATTCTTGCATCATAAAATGAAATGAAAAGGCCCCTGATAATGGTTTGCCAACTGAAATATAAGCTAGGGCACAGGCCTAGTAATGATGATCTGTAACATCTAGCACTACAAAATGTCCTTTATAATACAGGAATAAGTTTTCTTTAAAATACTTATTAATGATTTTTCAATTGAGAGCTAACAGTGCTGAGTACAGTTTTGCCTACTTTATTTTCCTAAGGTATACTGGATAGAGATTAAGGATTGAAACTTGAAGGGAGAACAAAGAATGAGCAGGGCTTTGTTTTCTTTAAGTTCAGATATTATTTTGAACTTAGCTCTCTTTATTGTAACATTTATCTTATAATCAATTTCAAAAACAGATTAATTTTTAATACTGCTCTAAATATTTAAATGTATCTATTTCTTTATTTTTGTTCAGATTTAGGATTAAATTCATTTCTCATATTATCATTCAATGTTTTTAAATTGTTCAAAAACACACTGTAGCTTTAATAAAGATAAATGCTTATAGCAGAAAGTTTATTAGCCTGATAATCAAAATGATAATATAATGTTCTGGAAATACCCTACCATAAAGCATAGAAATCAGTACAGATAGTGATTATGGTTTATTATCTCATACCTGCTTGAGGATAACTGCCTGCTTGCAGAATTTTTGTGCAGTGTTTGCAACTTGCTGTATTTTAGCAGGAATAACAAAGCCAAGTGCAGATAGCTGACGCACTTCTCTTAGGAGAGTCACCAAACGATCTGAATAATGTATTTTTAATTCTCCATCACAATGATCCAGCTCCATAACAGGACTACTAGCTTGTATGCTAAACCAAAATTAATATAAAAATTATTAAGTATGATTTGTCCTGGATCCTTTCCTAGGTATAAATTATTATAAACATTAACTGGCATGTAAGGTGCAAATTCCAAAATGATGGATCACATTTTATTTATTAACTTTTTTCTGACTATTTTTTAAAGTTCTGTGACTCTATGTGCTCATCCATTAACCTCTATTACTATCCAAGACCTCTGAAGACTAGCAGCAAGGGCAACAGATAATCAAACTTCATTTTAACATTTGTTTTTATTCAGAAGATTGTCAGGCATGTTATAATATGCACTGTTTCTTTACCTCCCAACCAGAGATACTCTGAACACCCTTTGGATTCAGAATCGTGCAAGGGAGACTTCCACTCTGAATGCGACAGGGCTCACATGACATTACCCCTCCACTCAGCTATGTGAGATTGAGGAAGAGAAAAACTCCAGGGCAGAGCCAGCCGGAGGGTCTGAGACTCAGTCCAGCAGCAGCAGATACAGAAACATTTGAATCAGATACAGCAACGCTGGGTTTGGAGAAGAAAAGATGAGATCTATTTTTCCCAAAAAAGTCCCTACACCAAGAATTGCTCAGAGAGGACTCCCAACCTCTGGGGACACCAGGGTTCCTCAGTCACTTGAACTCATGGAATAGAGAAACTCCAGGGCCTTAAAGTCTGTGATTCTATGAGAGCCAGGCCAAGGGCCAGAGACTCAAGCCATCAGAGGCACTTGCAGCACACTGTCAGAAACGAATAATGTCATCAGCCTATCTTTAGCTTTTGTACTTAATAATCTCACTCCTGTGCTAACCGGTTGTTTGTATGGACCCTCTCCCAGCCCTCCCTCAGTCATTTCACTTCAGCTTCATTCCTTTTGCCCCCCATGCTCTCTTTCTTCCTTTTTTCCACCCTCTTGCCTCTGCCCCATTCTCCTTGCCTCTCTCCAGTCAATGCCTTCTCTCTCCTCTTTTCGATTTAACTAATCCTTTCTCAACGAACCCATTTTTTTTAAGAAAAAGCCTAACCAAAAAACAAAAACATGTGGAGCTAAGAAACAAGATGTTTGCCAGGCATGACATTATTCATTCTGTTTGTTTGTTGTAACCCTTTCCCACTGTTACCAACTCTCATGACTTTACATGAGTCTTGTATGTGTTTTACTTCAAGCACTTCTTGTATGTGTTTTACTTCAAGCACCTGGAGTCATGTGAATATGTGGAAATCTCATCTTTTTTTTTTTTAAATTAAGTTTGTAGCCCTCATGGTTGCAGAGAAAAGCTTAAAAGTGTGTCTTAATGTTTCAAAAACCGGAAGGTAAATAAAAAGGACTGCCCCTCCAACCCTATATTTTTTTAAATCTCATGATTTTAAAGATAATCTCATGTGTGAGTATTTTAACTACTTTCCTCAATCCATTTTCTGTCTGCCTTGTCTATCTAGATTGTGAGCTCTACAGGGTAGTGACTATCTGTTACTCTATGTTTTGTCTAGCAGCTAGCATAACAGAACCCCAATCTCATTTAATCTCTTGACATTACTGTAATACAAATACTAAAAAATAATAAAAAAAATAATCCCTGGAAACAAATATTTAATTTTGTGTTTTAATAGGGAACTGCCATACTATAATCAGTTAACAACATTATTCTTCAGGTATTTTTTGCTCTACCAACCAAGTCTGATAGGATCCACAACCATGAAGTGGCCATGAACTCCCTTATTTTATTTCTGTTATTTGTTCTTTCTTCTATATCACAGCATCACTCTATAACTCTTCATTAGCTGTTTTTAGATTACCATGTAATAAAGATTTTGGTAATAGTTCTTACTTCTTACAATATTTTATACTTACCAAAGTCCCGATCTGGGATTCGACAAACCTGCCTGAATGTCCCTGGACCATCCATCAAATTGTTCTTGTTCATAAACCTTAAACTGTTCTAAAAGATCATCTGCACTTTGATGGAATGTCCGAAATCCAGATAAGTCAGAGAGAAGAGCCTCTGCAATCTTGATGGCATCATCCACCTTAAACACAATCCCATTTGTCAAAGATGAAGGGGCATAACTTCTGGATTGTATTTTTATTTTAAAGACACACCATAAGAACTATAAAGATCATTATTTGCAAAACATAAAACATCTAAAGACAAACTGCTATAACTGGAGCTCTACAAGGAAGGGATCTTTTTGGTAAGGCACATTGTTTTCAAGGAACATGTGTGTTTCCTCAAGAGCCAGCTATTGTATGTCACAATCCCTAACCACAGCGTCATTTTCACCCCTTACATTAGTTCTTTTTTAATGTAACATGAACATAGTGTGGTCACTTACTCTAGCATAAACTGCAGATGCTGATCATTGAACATCAAACAAACACTACACACACAACTTCTATTTACAGATTTCAAAAAGAATACAGCCACAGTTATCTAAAAACCTCAATGAACACTCAAAATCTCAAGGAACAGGGTTTTGTCAAAATCAAGGGAACCTGCCTTGAAATCTCCACTACAGGCCCAAGCACAGAATACAGTGAAAAGGTGCCAGATGATTGACTGCAAGGAAGATGAGTACAACACCTTTAATATTGGTGTAACAGGGTGGTCTGCCCCTTTAAAGTGCCCCACCCTGTTTAATTATCAGACCCAGCTGGGAAGGGGTGAGTGCTTCCTATAAAAGAACTGAGGCGGTCACTTAGGTGGAAGGGAACTACAGAAATGAATTTGGTTCCTATGGCTGGCCCTAAAACAGGCAGAATGAGACACAAGGTGAAAGGCCTCTGGGTCCCTGAAGGTTGTTTTGGTCAGGAGAATAAATGAAGTTAAATTATTTGTAACAGAGTTGTTCAAGATGAACTTTGCATATTCACACTCTGGGGACTTGCACCAATCCATGCAGCAGGATGGTGAAAACTTGTAGCAGTGACCGCTAAGTGACCATGATCCCCCACTCTCCCTATCTAGCTAGCCGTCAAGCATATGATCTGAGCATATGAGCTCAGTTCCTTCCATTGCAAACGTGGAAAACCACTGCTATTTTAATTTGGACTCTGCAGGAGTGGGAAAGGCAAGGGATAGGGATTAATATGCAGAGTTCATCTCAAAGAACTCTAGTTACAAATATGTAACCATCATTTTTTCTTTGAGTATCCTCTGCATATTCTCACTCCTGTAGTTTAGCAAGTAGTAAGGTAAATTGGAGTTCTAATTAAATTAGAGTTCTAATTAAACAAGGATTGGAGCAACATTCTACCAAACTGGGCATCACTTGGATGCCATAACCAAAGCAAAAGGCTTCGTGAAAGTGTGACTGGCAATCCAGTTTTGCATATCTCAGTTAAGGAAAAGTTTTTATTAAAAGCTGTAGATGTAGCTACCACCCTAGTAAAATAAACTCTAAGAAGACTAGGAGTGGGAAGAGAAGCTCCTCGGTCTATAACTATCTACTGTGCACTGTCTAACATGCCTACACAGAGACTGAGATGAAATGGCTTTTCTTTTATATATTACTAGCATATAAAACAAATAACTTGGAAGAAGACTTAAAACTCTTTGTTCTATCCAAGAAGTATGAAAGTACCCTCTTGACATCCAGTGAATGTAACCTGGCCTCCCTTTTAGATGAATAAGGCTCTGGAAAGAATGCCAGTAGATTAACTGTTTGAAGAATGCCAGTTTGATGTACATGAAACTCAAAAACGATTTTAGGAAGAAATTTAGGGTGTGGTCTAAGAACCATCATGCCCTTACAAAAAGTAGTAAAAGGGGGTTCCAGTGTCAATGATTGTAGCTCACTAATTCCTCTTGCAGAAGTAATTGCTATTATAAAGGCAGTTTTCACAGATAAATGGAACAAACAGCTCATTATAGGTTCAAATGGTTGTGACATGAGTTGAATCAAAATTTAATTCAGATTCCACGGAGGGACAGGATCCCACACAGATTCAATGTCCTTTCAAAAAGTTTTTAACCAGCATATGGAAAAAACAGATTTAACAATTATGAGAATATGATATGCTGCTATTACTGATAAATGAATATTAATGGA
The DNA here is from genome assembly GCA_007922155.1 of Mesoclemmys tuberculata. Lineage (NCBI taxonomy): Eukaryota > Metazoa > Chordata > Testudines > Chelidae > Mesoclemmys > Mesoclemmys tuberculata. The sequence continues at coordinate 2,771,394 of ML675641.1, forward strand.
GGGCAGAGACAACCCATTTATTTCTAAGTATAATAGATATTCCAGACTAAGTTGCATTGGAGCTGAAACTGGGTCAGCACCTTTTACAGTTGTCTATAAAACAAATCTTTTCCACTTTAACTCATAATGTTTTGTAGTTGATAGTTTTCTGGCACTAATTAAAGTCTTGCATCTAAGCCAAGCATGATCTTTCTAACTGTGTCAAAAGCCTATCGCCCAAGCTGTCAAATGTAATGACCAGAGATCTGAATGGAAGACTTTCCCCCATTGCTAGGGTAGCATATCCATTGATAACAGGAGCATTTTGTATCCATTGATAACAGGAGCATTTTGTGATTGCCTTTGGATAAATGGAGTAACTCAGTGTAGGACTGTTGTCTAGACCACACTGGACCACAATGAAACTTGTCTTGTCTTTTCTTTTTTAGGACTCTGGGAATGAGGGGAAATGGAGGAAATGCATACATCAAACCCTCTCCCAATCTAGGAGAATGCATCTGTCAATGAAGTCTGTATGAGTCCGTTCTTGGAATCTGATTGCAAATAGGTCTATGTTCAGAAATCTCCAAAGACTAAAAATATCCTGAATCACCAAATATTTTAGAGTTCATTCATGCATCTGTGAAGAACCTCTGCTCAGTCAATCTGCAATCATATTGTACTAACCTACTACATGTAGGGCAACCAGGTATATATTGTGCTGGATACACCAACTCCAAAGTCTTACTGCCTCTTTGCAAAGTTGAGACAATAGTTTCTCCTTGTTTGTTCACATAATAGACTGCTGACAAGTTGTCTGTGGCCACCTGAATTATTGCATTTCACACCTGTGAGAAAAATGCTCTGAGAACTAGTCGGATTGACGTCAGTTTCAATACATTTATGTGCAACAGGGATTCTGTCTCATTCTGAGTCTGGCATATGGAGTCACATAGGTCATGGATGCCATCAGAATTAACAAATAAACTACCTTCTGAGAGTGATATTGAAACAATCTGCAGATGGTGGTTTTTAATTTTAAAACACCTTCCTTTTATGGAGTTGAGAATCACACCAATAAATGGAATCTTTCATGGCGGTGTTAGAAGACCCAGGGTTCTGAATAAAGAATGAGTAAACAAAATGGCTTTCTGTAATTCTTATCTGGAGGGAACTTTCAGAAGTCAATCATCTCAGTACGGAAAGACAAAAATTGCATGTCATCTCAGATTTGCTGCTACCGGCATTTGGTAAAGACTCAAGATGTAGTCAAAAGGCCAAATGATAGGACTTTGTACTGGAAATGGTCTGAACCAATAGAAAATCAGAGATATTTTCAATGCAAGGGTCTCACTGAAATATGAAAATGTGTCCTTCAGACTGAGAGCACCCAACTCAGATCCAGAGCCATACTCACCATTCAAAACTGAAACTTCCTGATGAACTTGTTTAAATCTCTGAAGCCTAGAATTGATCTGAGACCTCCATTTTTGGGGGGATTAGAAAATACTGGAAGTAAAATCCCTTTTGCCTGGAATGTAAAGGTATTTCTTCTGCAATATCTTGCAGAATTTGCAATTTTTACTGCAATATCTTGCAACAGAGTTTGGGCTTCTACCTTAACAAGTTCTTGTGTGAAGGATCCCTGAAAAGGTAGGGGTCAAAGGATGGCTCACTTGATGATTACCTGTTCTGTTCATTCCCTCTGAAACACCTGGCATTGGCCACTGTTGGAAGACAGGATACTGGGCTAGATGGACCTTTAATATGACCCAGTATCACTTTTCTTATGTTCTTGGCAGGGGGAGTTGCATGGAGGAAGGAATTTGAATTGGATGGTATAACTTGCTTTCATTTTATCTAAAACTCATATGTCCACAGTGATATTTGTTCATGCACTGTGTAAATGAAAGACTGTTTCCAAAAAGATGGGTAGAATTTGTTGAAATTGGTTTGAAGCTCTTGTTTATTCCATCAAACCTGCAGACTGATATTAGGCAAGGAAGATGTACTCTAGGAGTTCTTGATCTTCATCCTGTGTTTGTGAGATGTTTTCCTCTCCTGCATTTAGAGGATGTCTGTTGTTGGTGTTGATAATAAGGCTGCCTCCTATAGGTATAAGAAGAAGGGAAATAAGATGGAAAGTATTGTCTATGATATCTGAAGATAGATACACATCTTTCTACAATAAAGATGTAGTAACCCCAAAGATCTCACAGGTGAGCTTGTGTCCTTCATCTTCTCCAGCACTTTATCAGTTTTTGCACTAGAAATAATCCATCTCCTTCAAAAGACAAATCCTCATTTTTTGCCTTTTTCCCATAGGCGAAGATGAGGACTGTAGCCATGCATCTCTGTGGAGAGTTATCACTGACACCACAGACAGCATGTTTTGTCACATGCTGGTCCTTCATAATGAGACCTGTTAATCTCCTTTGATCCTCCAGAAAGTTAAGACTGAGATCTTCTTCCACAAGTAAAATTGATATCTTGCCGTTACTGCCTGATATTGGCCATACGCATATTTAAAGAAGGTGACAAAAAATATTTCTTAGTGAGTCCAACTCTTTTCCTTCTTTGTCATAAAGGATCAAGTGCTGAAGATCTGATCTGGATCTTTCATCTGATGCTGCTCCCACAGGAGAATTGGTTTGAGGGTGCACATGAAAACAGGAAAACCCTTCCTGTGGGTCCTGCTATAATTTATCTGCCTTTTTTTAAACTAATAGATGCAAAGATAGATTTGACCAGGAACTAGGAAGATTTTGTTGGTTGATAGAGATCTTCCAATATAGGCAACGACACTGTACTCTTTGCAGTAGAACACAAGGAACAAATATTGGATGTGTGGCTTCTTCCAAAGCTAGATGGTAATTTTAAAGTTGATGCCATGCTATCCACTATCTCATGAAACTGAACTCTGTAATCAGGAGACAATACTACAGCTACACCCACATTTTCCATGTATTACTGTTAAACTTTCTGTAGAAGAGATGTCTGATACTCTTTCTAAAATAATGCCTTCTGTAGTAAAGATGGGGAACATTCTCTAGGTTCCAGATTCTTACCCCTTAGATCTGCACCCCTTGGATCCATTAGTCCCAATGAAAGATGTAGTGGCTGTGAAGATTCATGCTTCCTGGACTTATAGTGATACACAGGGGTTGGCCAATATGTCCAAGGCATTTAAGGCAGTACATGGCAATCCTGGCAGTCACCTCAATCCTGTCTCATATCTTTGTTTGGAACATCGGATGCCAAAGAGGGAAATTCTGATCCTAAAATGGTCAGATTGTTCTCATGCTTGTTGGATCCAGCTCTACATCTGATCGCAGATTCAATCCTGGATCCAAATACTGAAGTTGTGATTGCTGTGAGGATTTGGATCATATAGTGTGGTGACAAATCTCTTTTAATAATCAAGTTGGAATTTTAGTGGTGCAAGAGATTTTTTAGATTCTCCACGTTTGATGTCCCATCTCAGTCTTTTATCACGAGAACCATGAGAAAGAATTGGATCCATTAGTAGATGTGGGTCCAAGTGAATCTACACCATGATAGTTAAAGTATGCTCCTGAATTGATGTGTCCTGATCCAATGAGCTATCCTTTAGAACCCTATCTCTACAACGGTTCTATAGATCTACCATCCTTTGGTCTCAAAACCACATGTGAACCATGTGATGAACTACCAGAGGTATGTTTTAATTTAGCTTTCCATCTCCTCTGAACCAAGCAGCCATTTCCAATAAGTTATTCGGACCCTTAGGATGACTGTCCAAAACTGGTTCCACAATTAATAATAAATGTATTAATTTTGAAGCCACATCCAAAGGCTTAGGAACAGTCAGATCTGCCAATTTGGAACCGGAACTCGGTGCCAAGATGAAAGCCCTTGCTGGTGGAATTTTCTTCGATCCAGATGTACTCAGAGCTATTTCATGCCTCCTATCCTTGTTTTCATATCCTTTAGAGTGTTCAGATCCCAGGGGCTTGACAGGCAAAGTAATAAAAGGACCTGAAGTCTATTTTGTCTTTCTCTCTGGGTCCAAGGTGTGAATCTGCTACAGATAGCACAACACGCTGGGGAAAGGCTCTCCCCAAACACCTTAGACACTGAACATGTATTTCAGCTGCCAAGAAGACTTCTGGGCAAGATGTGCACCACTTGAACCCATGTTTCTTCATATTGGGATCAGCCACACCAAACAATAAAACTACACCTTAAAACTATTATGTATTCTAAATCTGGCTAATTTATCTTAAAACTAACTATAGACCACTAACTACAAAAACTCTCAACTAGCAACAATAAACTAATATCGATCAATGAATCTTTGAGATCCAGTGATTCACAGCCTTTTGCCGCTGCTGCTGCTGGAAGGAACTGAGGCGGCAATGCTACCACAGCATCTTTATACTCATGCTTTTAGAACACACTCAAGTGCCAAACAAGGAGGATGGCGGAGTGTGGGTACCTTACAGGTACTGCTACTAGAAGATTCTATCATCCAGCTGCCGTAGTCAGCTAAATTCCCAGGAGCAGCAATATGCCAAGGACACTTGAAGGAGAACTGTGGGTTACTTTGCAATTTTTGCATTTGAAGAATAAAACTGTGCCCTGAAGGAAGGACCTGAATAGACTATTGGATGTGGCTTTAGTCCTTCTTGGGCTGGCTAGACAGCCCATCAGCCCTACAACTGGCTAGTCCAAAAAGCTATTTAGCATCCTCTTTATTGTGCTTTTTGGTTTGAGTAAGTAAAACAGAGCCTCTCTGAAGCCACCTGGTGCCTTGTTAGTGTGCCCTGGACCTGGGAGACCTGGAGCACAAAGAAAATTGCAATACAATCATGGAGGACATTACAAAGCTTTGGTTACCCTGAATTTGGTAAATCAGTACAAATTCTCTCTCTAAAGATAATTATGTTGATAGAGACCTCATTCTGTCTTACTGAGGTGAATATATTATGCAATTAAATATATTAGTAAGCAGTGTTTCTCCCAAGATCTTCAGAAAATGTGAAGACGAATTTCAACTGAGTGTTAAAAGCATAAGGAAATATTCAGAGGATCTGAACACTTCTTTCAATCATTTTTTAAAATACCTTTTTGTGGCATGTATGTTATTAAAATGTGCCTATTCTCATAATTGTGTCACATAAACTGCAATATAAGTAAAAAGTTTAAAATACTACAATGGCTCTGGAGTTTTTAGACGGAAAGCAGAGAAAGTAAGCTTTTCTCAAAAAACAAAAGTATGCCACTGGCAAAACAGTAAGTGGTATAAAGAAGTGATGGTACATGTGTTATAACAGATGCTACCATCTGAGTAAGATATTAGAATGTCAAAAAACTTGAAATGTTTCCTCTAAAGTCAAATTAATAAGGACATGAGAATCTAGTATATGAATCTGTACAAATATTTCCATTCAATTAATTCATTTCTACTTGACTTTTCCTTATTCCACACACTTGAGTATGTTACACACTGAACACCTCACGTGCATTTCTTTAATTTCAGAAACCCATTTATATAACAAATTATAAATGTGATGATAGCAAGACACAGATATTGTTTGATGATATTTAACTGTGTAAATACCAACTAATCAAAGCCAGAAAATTATAACTGAGCAACAGATACCCTTAACCCACCCTGTTGTAAAGCAGAAAACCTTAATGTACAGTAGCCTGACTACTACAAAGGATCAACAATTCTGCCTTTTAATACGATACTGTGAACCCCTTGCTTGCATTGGTGAACATTTACTCACACGAGAAATCCCACTGATTTCTGAAGTACTATTCAGGAGTTACTACTCGCTACTAAGCATAAAGGGGTCACAATCTGGCTCATTGTATGCCTTTTATGGGAACTCTATGTGCACACTTGAGAAAGCAAACTGAGCCAGAGTGTCAACCACTACTATAGAATTCTGATCTTTCCCAGGTTTTGTAATACTCGAAAATATTCTGTAATAAAGTTTGTTTAAAACATAACAGATTTTTCAATTTATCGTTTAGCCAAGAGACAATTTTCGTGTGTTGGATTAATGAAAAACTATTTAGCAGGCAGTCCCACTGAAGAGGACCTTTGAACCAGTAACTCCAGTGAAGTTAACAAGTGTTGCAGATGTTGAGCACCTCCCAGGTTTTTTATGCCACCTTTTTTACTGGGAGTCAGTATACCATGTCTCAGCAAGAATTTAAACTGTTACCTTCAACTCCAACTGCCTCACCCAAACAATATTATTGACAACTTCAGAAAGATTTTTGCCTGCAAGTGGTCCATATAGATCACCAGGAACACCATGGCATCGACCTTCAAAGTCTGTTCGAAAATCTGCATTAATCAAATAAACAGTTCATGTTAGACCAAAGCAACAGAATCAGTTAGCAATAATGAATTATACCTACAAACAACATTAGTCTTTTACAAAAAATAAATGTGTTGCAAAATGCTACTCCCAAAAGTAAACAGACAAAACAGAGAGAAATTAAAACATTTCTAAAAGCACAAATTGACTTTGAATTGTCTGTAATATACATTTACCTTTCATAGAGTCCTGAAGTCTTGCTAGCAAAGTTTCCCTTTCAAAAAGCAATTCTTTGCTAATGCTTGGGCGTTTTACCAGTTCCTTATATTTCTGAAATGCTTGAAGTAGCTAGAATAAGAAATAATGTAAAGAAAATAAGATTATTTCTACTCAATAAAATGAAACACATTCTTAGGCACCACTGTTCATAAATACTATACATGATCATAAATAACTATTTCTTTGTCCTAAAATTACTATTTGTGAATTCTGCAACCTGATACATAGTAAAGCCTTTGTGTTACAAAAATATTTTTACCTGTTGTGGACTGTCTTGAATTTCTGAAATAAATGTTTTCAATTTATTTGCTATTTTCTGTTCCACTGGTGCAATAATTTTTTCATATTGAGAAACTGCAGCTCTCCATAAAGGCTAGAGATAATGGACAGTTGCATTAGTTAGAGATACATTAATATTCACAATAAAAATGTCACAGAAATCATTTACAGAAAAATAAAAATAAACATTATACCTCCGTGTAGGGGTTATAGTGCACAGGATTCAGGCCAGCAAAGGGTTCAAACACCTGAGCAAGATGCAATGTTTGTTGTTCCCCCAGCGGTAAAAAATATGCAAGTTTTTCATGAAGTGTTCTAATAGTTAGCACCTACAACAAAAAAGTAATTTATTTATTGTAATGATTATATGTGCACATCATTATGATGCCTGAATGCATAATTTACATTAAAGACAAGAAACACAATAGTCAGCAAAAACTTCTCAGTCTTTACCATCCCACCCCATCACAAAAAACACTTTCTTAGCAATAAGCCATATAGTTAAATAAATGCTGAACCCAAATATGTGTATTAAATCATGTTCTGATTATAAAAATGTTGTAAAATTATTATACTCTATCATTAGTTTTATTCACAACTAAAAAAAACTCTGTAGTTTTGTTTCCAACAAAAAAAAATCAACATTAACCAATGTAATACCTCATCAAGACGTTTGCCAAGTTTATCTAATGATTCAGAAATATATTTCTCATTTTTCCATGGATGTGGAGTATACCGTTGCCATAGTTGTCCAGTTAGGTGATCACAAGCAGCTACCCACTGTTCACAAATCATGATACCAGCTTTCAGATTTTCTTTCACAATGTGAAAAGCATCCTCCCACAGATTCAAAGTTCCCATTTTTTTCTGAACAAATCTACCAAGAGAGCCACCTAAAACATCACAAAAACATACACAGACCCAAATATAACAAGTATGTTTAAAATCCTTTCTTTACATTCCAGACCATACTACATTTACATTTTTAAAAGCTATTGCAAAAATATTTAGATACTAAACAATGCTAATCTCATAAACAAACAACTATTCACTTAGGGCCTGATTTTACAATCCTTTGCTCATGAGTAAGAGCTACAGAACTGGGCTCCTTAATGAATTAAATTATATACATATTGTGTAAAACAACATATTTAAAAAATAAAAGTTTCACTTTACAGCAGACCACTTTTAACAGATTTTATAGTTTTCATAGATTTTTAAGGCCAGAAGGGACCATTAGATCATCTACTATGACTACCTGTATATCAAAGTCAATTAAGTTTCACCCAGTTATCCCTGTGTTGAGTCCAAAAACTTGGATTAGACTGTAGCATCTCAGTCCTCAGAAAACTAAACTGTTGTATGCCACAGACAGAGAACAGGAGGGACCGAGGTACCACAAATGCCTGAGGTCTCTGCAGTACCTGGGAACTGATTTAGTGAGATATGCCCATATAATCCTAACAGGTATCAAGGCTCCATGCTGCAGAAGGAGGCAAAAAAAAAAACAAAACAAAAAAAAAAACACCAAGGTCCCTGACTATCTTCCCTGGATGGAAATTACTTCCCACCCCCAAATCTCAAGATCAGTTGGACCCTAGGCAAGTAAGCAAGACACACCAGTTACTTAAAAAAAGAGAATTTTCTTTGCCATCTCACAGCACTGATCCACCCGATCCAGCATTCCAGCTCCAGCTATGGTCAATCCCTGATGCATCAAAGGAAGGTTAACAAAAACCCAAAACCTAGAATACATTTGGCCAGTTGTGCACTAAGAGAATAAAAAGTTCTTCCTAATCCCTGCAGGTTGAAGCTCTGAAACAAAAGACTTGATTATAGTCACTGTCTTAATGCACAGTTGCATGTGTTATGAGCATGTTGAGGACAATGCAGAGATTCCCATTCTCTCCACGGTCTATGAAGGGAGAAATGAATATGAGGATTCATAGACTACAAGGCCAAAAGAGACCACCATGACCCCTACATGCACAGGCAGTAGAACTTTTTCCAGAAGCTTAATTAAATTTAAATAACATATTTTAGAAAGATATCTGATTTGATTTCAAGTACTCCAAGAAATGATGAGTCCACCACCTTCCCTGGTAAGTTCTTCCAGTGTTTAATTGCCCTGACTGTTAGGAAATTGAGATGTATTTCAAGGTTCAATTTGTCTAACTTCAACTCCTACCCAATGGATCTTGTTAGGCCTTTGTCTGTCAAACTCCAATATTTCCACATCCTTCCTGAAGTGTGGAGAACTGAACATAATAGTTTGGTATTGGCCTTACCAATGCTTTGTGTAGAGCCGCAAGGTCACCTCCCCGTTTCTTCTTGATAATCTCCTGTTTAAACATCCTAGGATCACAACAGCCTTTTTTGTCACAATGTTGCACTGAGAACTCATGATGAGGTGGATAGCCACAATGGATATGCACTAAATCTTTTTCTGAGTCACTGCTTTCCAAGACAGTCTCCTCTTCTTCAGGTATTTGCCTGCATTCTTTGCTCCCAGATGTATTACCTTGCATTTAGCTGTTTTAAAATGCATTTTGTTGGATTGTGACCATTTAAACCAGAGACTCAGATAACTCTGTAACAGTAACCTGCCTTTCTCATTATTTACTACCCCACCAGTCTTTATGTCATCTGCAAACTTGACCAGCAAAGATTTTATATTATCATCTAGACATTTGGTAAAAAATTATTGAATAGCATTGGAGCAAGAACACTGAGGGACCGCACTAGAAATGGCCCTATTCACTGATGTCTCCAGATTAACACCCACATTCTGAGAGCTGTCCGTGACCCACGTTTTATTTCATCCATTGTGTACACTGTTGGTTCCATATAATGCAAGTTTTTTAGTCAAAATGTCATGTGGTACTAAGTCAAATGCCTTCAAGAAATCCAAGTACTATATCAACACAGTTGCTTTTATCAATCAGACCTGTAATCCTGTGAAAAAGAAAAAGATAACAGGTTTGTTTGATAATACCTACTTTTCATGAAAACATACCGAATGGCATTAATTATATTTTTAGCCTCCAATTCTTTGTTGATAGTCCCAAATTATTTTGTCTGGGAATGACATCAGATTAATCAGTCTTCAAGGGTCGTCCCTTTCACTCCTTTTAAATAGTGGAATTATGGTAGTCCTCCAATCCTTTGGATTTTCCCCAATTTTCCAAGATTTATTAAAATTAACATTAGTGGTTCAGAGAGCTCTAGTTCCTTTAAGACTCTTGGTTGTAAATTATCCAGACCTGTTGATTTGAAAATGTATGATCATTTCTATGCCCAGCTTTACTTACCTATGACATCCAGAAGATTTTGCATGCGTGGCTGTGGAAAGGGATCGTGTTCTGTTTGTCTCCATACATCATCAACAGTATCTCGAGTAGTCTCCACTAAATCCACAACTTCAAATAAAGACAGACTATCCAAGTTGTAATAATCCTAGAAATAAAATTTATTTTAAAATAAAATGACTGTGCTCCTGATGAATTAGAAATATTTAAGTTCTTTAGAACATATTGAAATATGTTTCTTAATTGAGGCATTTTCCTGTTTACAAATATGCCAGCTCTTTATTTTAACACTTAAAAATATAAGGCACAATCCTCTAAAAAAATAAGGATATGAGTAACTTTATTCATGTGAATACTCTGACTGACTTCTGTGGAACTATTCATGTGAGTAAAATGATTCAAGTGCTTAACACTTTGCAGAGCAGAGCCCACAATCATCATCTTGTTTTAGTTTTTTTTATTATTATTATTTATCATTATCCCATTTTTAATCTTCTTACCATTCCTTAATTAATAATAATCACTTTAAGACAAATTTTAGGATTGAAGGGGACACATTCTGTTCTGAATTAAACTTGAGCAACCCCCACTAAAGTCAGTGGGAGTTGCAGAAGAGTAACAGGTAAATTTTGACCAAGAGTTTGTATTTCTGAACATCTCATACAATTTCACAAATTGAGTAAATTCTTTACTGAGGCCTGGTCAACAGTACCCAGTTAGATCGATGTAAGGTAGCTTACGAGCCTACGTTGACATAATTATGTCAGTGTACACACTACAGCCTTGTCCCGCCGTTGTAAGTGCCCTACTACATTAACATAATAACTCCACCTCCACGAGAGGCATAGGACATATGTCTGTGTAGTCAGGATGACACAGCCATGAAATTTACAAGAAAGCCAGCTCCCACCTCCCCATCTGGGCTGCTGCCAAATCTCTGCTCCCAGTTGGACTACCATGCTGGCTCCTGGCTTTGGTTGCCACCCAGGTTCCCAACAGGAAGCCCTGCTGCCTCCCTCTCCCTGCCCCCTCGGGGTCCCAGCTCCCCACTCATGATAGGGAGCTTGGCTGCACCAAGGCTCCTGGCTTAGAACCCAGCTTCCACCTGGGCTCTTGGCCCCTGATCCCCACCAGGAGCATGGCAGCCGACCAGACTCCGATTACACATCTCCTCACCAGAAGCCTGGCTGCCCCGCCAGGCTCTCAGTTCTCTCTTGGGAGAACTGGGCGCAGTGAGGCAAGAAGCCCCAGGTGGCTTCCCCTCCACTTCCGGCTGGGAAGAGGGAGGTGAGAAGCCTGGGGGGATGGAGGGGAAGAAGTGCTGGGCTTCTGGCGGGGAAATGCTCCTCTTCAGTGGGTGGAAGTGCTCTTGGTGAGGACATGCACCACCAAAAGAAAGAGGGTAGTGTGCACATCAGCCACTGCAGTAATTATGAGATCAAATTAACATTATAGTGTAGACATGCCTTAAGTTTGACACAAATACATTGCTGAATAAATATAAGAAAAGACATACTCTTGCAATTGCTTCAAACAGATCTTTAAAATGAGAAGCTCTCTCTTTGCTACATGATTTACTTCCACGATGAGCACGCTCTATCCAGAACTGAAACTCATCATTTGGTGTAAGTATTGCTGCAAATACAAACAGAAAGCACTTAAATACATCATTAAGATACACATGCATAACAACAAAATATCTTTAGGCAAAACCCATTACAAAATGGAAAATTTTACTTTTGAGTTATATAATTCTGCTTCAACGTTTGAGTCTAGGTATCATATCCCCTTAATATTAAGGTACCATACACTCAGTCTTGCTAGGTAGTGGGTGCCCTCAATTCCTAATTCATAAAAGTACTCACAACCTTTCATTCTATTTTATTTTGGTTCTTACAACACTGGCATCACACTGATAGAGAAATGGATTCACAAATCTAATAAAATATTTCATTTCTAATTTAAATTATTTTTTGTAAAAGGAGTAATTGTGGTACACACCTCGCACATCATCTTCACGGAATTTGGTTCCTGTGGAATTAGGATCTGATCTTCTGAGAACAGTGCCTAAACCAATCTCTAGTTCACTCAGAAGATTCTGGAGTTTGGGATCAAAATCCCTACTCCATTTCTCATCCTACAACAAAGTTTCAAGCAATAAAAATCATGTTAGAACTGTTTATTGTTTTCCTATTATCTGTTTTTTCAAAAATAAATAATTGATTATGAAAAACAATTATTCATTTGATAGCGGAAGGGAACAGGGGATGTACCTTAAATTCAGGGAAACACATCTTATCTCTTTACAGGTTGGACAAATCAGAACACTGAACCATATCATGCCAATAATTTTTTGAAAAACTCCTTACTGCTTTCAACATGGTCTACAGTTCAAAAAACTGATTATATAACATGACCTAATAGTATGACAGAAAATAAACTGGAGCTTGAAAACTATGAAACACTGACATTTCCTTTGGTATGATAAAGACATTTAGCCAGGATATTCTTTTGTTTGTGAAGAACTGAATAAAACAAGTATCTTCCATATCACAAAGTGGGAAAAGGAGGAATCATTTCAGAAGATATTAATCCTCAGTTTAGCTTTTACATTTTCATATGTCAGATACCCTTCTATCCTGTCCAATCCCTGTGCCAAATTCTGCAGTCCTCAATTAAGCAAAACTCTCAGAATTTAGCCCTCTGTGATCAATTCTCCTATGGATGCATAGTGGAATTTAAGCAGGTGAACCCATCAGCACAAAGGAAAACAGAATCATGTAAGTCAGTTTAGGAATCCAGAACACCTGTTTGCCATGTAAAATAGTTTCAGTGGTTTGTGCAGTCCTGCCTTTAAACTTGACACAATATCTGATACATGTATAAAAAATGACTACAGTCTTATGTAAAGATTGCTGTAAAATGCCTCCTTTAACCTGGAAATGAAATAAACTGTTCATTCTTCAACTTCTCTGTAAATTTAATTTTAAAACTAGCAAACAGAAAAGCAAATTATAATACATCTCAGGGAAGAAGTAGCATGAGATGGGGAAGATTTATAGTGAAAATAGAGGAAAGTAATCTGTAAGTACACATTTTTAACATATACAAATATCTGTAACAGTGTATTTCTCACCTTTAGTAATACCGGTGCAAATACCTGTCGTACTGCTTGATAAAGTGTATTAACAGGTGAATCTAACATAGACGACACAAGAATATTACTATGAAGATTATCTTCTGTAATAACATCAGGTCGCAGCTTAAAGAATACCAACACTTTATCTTTAGAATCACCAGCTTCAACCTATAATGATCAAAAACACAAGGGTCACCAAAAAAAAAAGAAAGAAAAGAAAAGAAATTGCAAATTACCGGATTTTTCCCCCAAATGCACTTTCTATACAATTTAGAGTATGGAAATAATTAGTTACAAAATGTCATGTTACTTGACTTGTGATAAAGGTTCTGTTCATATTTGTTTTGTACAAAATTCAAAACTTCACATGATATTTATATTGGGCTGAATAGGTATCTGAAATATAATACAAAATCAAATACTTAAAATGGTCTCTGCATTATAAATAGAGCTGGGCAGGAAATGGTTTGAGAGGTTTAGATAAAAAACCATTTTGTCAAAAAATCCACAACCAGTTCTAACTTAAAATAACCATTTTACTTATACTATGCAGGAATTAAAAAGTCCCTCACCCACCTTCCACTGGCAAGCAGGAAACTTTCACTTGCAAGTGGTAAAGAAATCATATGCTGCAGAATTTAAGCTTTCATTTAAAAAAGTTAGTTTCTACTCTTCATGATTTTGGTGATAACTTCTCAATTGTGAATCTATGCAATCTTCCTGAGTCTGCAGACAGATAGCTCCAAAGTTTCTGCTGCTGCTCACAGACTCTTCAAGCAATGGGAGAGTGAAATTGATATGATTCTCATCAGTTTTGGTGTTACCACCCAGTATTTGATAGGCAGCAGTAAAAACACAAGATTTTTGTAAATTTCATAGTGCAGCTTGTTGGCAAAGCTACAAGCACCAGAGACATGCACTGAAACTATTCACCAAAGACAACTCATAAAACCAAAGGCTGGGAAAAAAGTAGACTAGCAAAGATACCAGCTCCTGCAAGGGAGCCAAAAGTCTAGGTTTAGGGGGGAAAGAGAAATCATTTACTCCCTTCCAACAGGCAGAGGAGGACCATGGTAAGGAAGTTTCAAATTTATCAGACACTTCCTAGACAAAGGTTAAAATGAAAAATGGAGCATCTCAGCAGGATCCCTTGACAATACAGGAGTTTGCCTCTGGACTCCATTAGTGGGCTGTCACCTCATATTTCATGTTGTTCTCCGGCTAGTAAGTTCAATCTTTTGACTAACAAGTGTATAATTTTCAACTCACATGCTATGGTTCTCTCTGCACCAAGGAGAACCTTCCCCAATGCCCCAATCCATCCCACTTGTTAGAAACCCTTGTGTTTAAATAACTAAGCTTCTATCAATCCAACCAAAACAAGAACGAGATAAATTTTTCAGTCTATTCTTAAATTCTATCATAGAGGGAAAAGGCCTACAATGCAACTCAAGAATGAAGTATTGGCATTAACATGCAGAACATTGACATTTTCCATATAACACTAAAGTCTGTGTCACCCCATTTTCTTTTCCTAATGTACAGTACAGGAGACACCTTTTTTACACAATTATGTATGTTACTTATTTTTCAAGATATTATAGTGTGTAATGTTTTGGATAAAATTAACTTTAAATGCCCTGAGTCAGGGGCACCACAAATTTTCTGCAACTGAGGATAACAAAAGTAACTTGCCAAAAGTTCAATGTTGGCGGGAGCTGCACCTAATTTACATAAAACAGAGTACTCTGCCAAGAAAGGTGTTACCTCTACACAGGTATCTCTGAACATCATAAACTAGGTCTCTCATCTTCACAGATATTCAGATCAAACCATGTGCCCAGCCTCATAAACTACATGGAAACTTGTACAAACACAATGTGCTGCACCCCATGGCCACAGTATATACTGGGCCCCCCGTTCTGCACAGTTGCTTTCCATTAGTTGGCATGCCAAACAGTGGGCTGAGAGGTCTACAAAAGCCCTAGTACTAATGTGTCACATACTAGATCATATCATCTATGTGTGCACTTCCACCTGGATGGTGGTACATTTCACACCAAAACCCATGATCTATACAAAGATAGTAAAATGTCCCTGTGCACCCATGCAGATGTTTGCTCTGAGACAGAATACCATACATAGGGTCTCATGGTTTGTGCACACACTGAGACAGCATGACACACTCCAAACCTAGTGATCTGCAAAGGCACTCACAGTGAGAAAGGATGACACACATTGGGATCTGGATTTCTGCTAGAACTTGTAGGGACACAGCATGCAACACACTAGAACACATGGTCTACATACACACTAATACTGGGACAGCATGTCACATTGGAGAAAGTTCAGAGAAGAGCAACAAAAATGATTAAAGGTCTAGAAAATGACCTATGAGGCAAGATCAGAAGAACTGGGTTTGTTTAGCCTGGAGAAGAGAAGACTGAGAGGGAACATGATAACAGCTTTCAAGTACGTAAAAGATTTTTACAAGGAGGAAGGACAAAAATTGTTCTTCTTAACCTCTGAGGACAGGACAAGAAGCAATGGGCTTAAACTGCAGCCAGGGAAGTTTAGGCTGGACATTAAGAAAAACTGCCTAACTGTCAGGGTGGTTAATCCCTGGAATAAATTGCCTAAGGAGGTTGTGGAATCTCCATCATTGGAGATTTTTAAAAGCAGGTTGGACAAATACCTGTCAGGGATGGTCTAGATACTACTTAGTCCTGCCTTGAGTGCAGGGGTCTGGATTAGATGACCTCTTGAGGTCTCTTCCAACCCTATGATTCTATAATTCCAGAGCCCATGGTGTGTCAGGACATTCACATCAGGATGGTGTGCCACACACCTGAGACCATACTCTATATAGACATATGAACACAAGAACAGCCATACTTGGTCAAACTATTGGATCATCTAGCCCAGTATCCTGTCTCTGATAGTGGCCAGTGCCAGGTACTTCAGAAGGAATGAACAGAACAAGGCAATTTCAAGTGATCCATCTCCTGTCTTCCAGTCCCAGCATCTGGACGTTGCAGGTTTAGGGACATCCAGAGCATGGGGTTGCATCCCTGACCATCTTGGCCAATTGACACAGATGGACCTATCCTTCGTGAATTTATCTAATTCCTTTTTGAACCCAGTAATACAGTTGGCCTTCACAACATCCCTGGGTAACTAGTTCCACAGATTGACTGTGGATTGTATGAAAAACTAACTCCTTTTGTTTGTTTTAAACCTGCTGCCCATTAATTTCATCAGTGACCCTTAATTCACGTTATATGAAGGGTTAAATAACACTTCCCTATTCACTTTCTCCATACCATTCATGACTTTATAGACCTCTGTCATATTCGCCTCTTAGCCATCTCTCTTCCAAACTGAACAGATCCAGTCTTTTTAATCTCTCCTCACATAAAATTTGTTTCATACCCCTAATAATTTGTCTTGCCCTTCTCTGCACGTTTTCCAATTCTAATATATCTTTCATGAGATAACTGCCACTGCATTCTGACAAGATGTTTTCAGAGAATTATCCACGATGACTCCAACATCTTTCTTGGGTGGTAACAGCTAATTTAGACTCATTTTGTATGTACAGTTGGGATTATTTTTTCCAGGATGTATTAGTTTGCACTTATCAACGCTGAATTTCATATGCCATTTTGTCGCACAGTCACCCAGTTTAGCAAGATCCCTTTGTAACTTCTCACTGTCAGCTTTAGACTTAACTAATTTGAGTAATTTTGTATTGTCTGTAAATTTAGCCATCTCAATGTTCACCCCCTTTTCCGGATCATTTATGACTATGTTGAACAACGCAGGTCCAAGTACTGATCCTTGCAGCTCCTCGCTATTTGTGCACGCACTGAGTCAGCATATCACATGCCAAACCTAGTGATCAGCAAAGGCACTCATAGTGAGAAAGGATAACACAGTCGGATCTGGGTCTCTGCTCGAACTCGTAGGGACACGGCAAGTAATGCGTCCCAACCACTCTCACCAGGATGACATGTCCACACCAGTGCCTGTAGTCTGCATGGACACCCACACCAGAACAGCACGTTACACATAGAGCCCATGGTCCACAAGGACACAGGCACCTGGACAGCCTGTCACACATCAGAACCTGTGCTCTGCATGGGCAATGGCACTGACATGGCATGCTATACACCAGATCCCATGGTCCGCGTGGCAACCAGAATGGCATGTCACACGCCAGCACCTACGGTCCGCATAGACACCCATACCAGAACAGAGTCACATGCTAGGCCCATGGTTTCCACAGGTACTGGCGCTGGCACCCAGACGGTCCGTCGCACGGCACGGCCCAGGCCCTGCACGGGTGCTCGCGCCAGGACATACCTTGTTGGACACGGTGAGCCGGCCGCCCGCGCGCTGCACGCTGAGGAGGAACTCGTTGCCGTCGTCCAGGAAGCTGGCTAGCTGGGGGCTGGCAGCGAGCTCACTGGACGGGTCGGCGGCACCGGCCGCCGGCGCCAGGCCGAAATAATTTGCTGCGGTGACCGATATGAAGCGTTTCCTCTTGTCTCCCTCTCCAGCCAGAGACATGGTGACGGGGGTCCCCCCGGGCGGGCTTTCGGGGCAGGAGCGCTCACCCCGGAATGGCAGGGAACTGACGGGGGGCTCGGAGCCAGGGCCTCATCCAGCGCTTCAGCCAGAGGCCTGAAAGCCGCCGGGCGTCCCTGCGTTGCCAGGACCGGTCCGTCACTATGGCGACCGAAAATGGCGGACGCGGGACCGCGGGACGCTCGCGCGCTCAGTGGAATGTCGGGAACGCGCCGCGCGTCCCCCGCCGGCCGCGGACCCGCCGGCGGAAAGGGAAGGATCGAAGAGATAGGCAATCGCTAGCCGCTCCCCGCTCGCATCGATAGAAAATCCTCGCGCCGGCGCCTCAAGGACGAGCGAAGGGGGCTTGGCTGAGCCCCGCCCCGCCAGGCCCCTGAGGCGCGGGCGCGAGCGCGTAGCCGCAGCCTCTCTCCCGGCTGCGCCTGGGGGTTTTGACTGGAGGTCGGGCGCGCCCGCAGGCCGCGGCACCGTTACCCCGAGCCTCGCTTCCCCCTCGCCCGTCCGCGGCAATCCCCCAGCGTCCCATCCCGCCTGGCCAGCAGCTTCGGCCTCTGGCCCTTACACGGGTGCCACCGTAGCCCCTGCCACCGCCCTGCGCCACTCGCCTTCCGCAGCCCGTTGGCCAAGGGCGCCCCCTCCAGCCCCCACATTCTGCCAGCCAGCCCGGCCGCCCCGCTCTGGTACAGAAGTGCCAGGGGCAGGACTGGCGAAGGGAAGCGTTCCACTCCTAGCTCCAGTTTTAGCTTTACAAGTCAGTCAGTCCCAGGATGTTAGAGAGACAAGAGGGATGAGGGGCCCTCTTATGAGACCAACTTCTGTTGGTGAGAGAGACACGCTCAAGCCATGGGTCATCTTCAGGTCTGAGAAAAATACCCCCCTGCTCTCACAGCGAAATGTAAAATGGGCCAGATTACAAAAGCATATGCTAAAGCAGTGGTTCTCAACCTTTCTAATGCCGTGACCCCGCAATAC
>ML675641.1:2790656-2817179 GCA_007922155.1 Mesoclemmys tuberculata
ACCCCCGCCGGGGTCACGACCCACAGGTTGAGAACCGCTGTGCTAAAGGATCAAAGTAGAGTGACCCATTGCCACCTCTGCAAGGAGTCTGGGAGCTTAAATTCATAATTCTGCTAGCCACTGATAATCAGGGACTGAGCAGGGACACTGGATTTATGGTTTAGCAGGACGATCTGTAACCCGCTAACCCCCTTTTTTGTTTTGTGACTGCAGAGGTGTCAATTAGATTATGTGCTAATTACTTATGCTAAAAAATCTGTTCCACCTTACATTTAGCTGTGATGCTCTTGGGGGGAAAAAAACTTTCATTTTCACAAAACTTCATTCTCCAACTAAAAAACTTTACCCCTAAGAAAATTTTACCAGATATAATGGTAATGGCTTCTCTAGGTAAATGACAAATACAGAGACGCTTCCCCTGTTCATTTTTTTAAAAAATCTGTCTTAACATCTACAAACTATGCACACAGCTAATTTGTGCAATTACGTACGGTAGAACCTCACAGTTAAAAACTGACCAGTTAACCACATCTAATTTGGAACCATAAGTATGCAACCAGAAAGGAACAGGAAAAAAAAGTACAGTACTGTGTTAAATTTAAACTACTAAAATATTAAGGGAATGTTTAAAAATAAAAATATGACAAAGTATGGAAATTGTGCTTGTTTCATTTAAATAAGGATGATTAAAAGCTGCAGTTTTCTTCTATATAGTAAAGTTTCAAAACCATATTAAGCCAATGTTCAGTTATAATCTTTTGAAAGAACAATCATAACGTTTTGTTCACAATTAGAAACATTTCAGAGTTATGAATAACATCCATTTCCAAGGTGTTCATAACTCTGAGGTTCTATTATCATTAGTGTTGATCTCATCTTTCATCTACTATGGTCAACTGTTGTATCCTGTCTTAAATTCCTAGAGAAGAGACTGTTCACTGGATATTTGTAAAGCACAATGGGGTTCTGAGTCTGACTGAAGCCTCTCAATGCAGGTGTCATACAAAATAGATAAAAATTATAATAAACAACAAAAATACAAATCACAAACTAATTCTTCAGTAATTATAATCTCTGAATTTTGATAACTTTCCAATCACGGCCACTTCTTATTCAAACAGTTCCTTCCTGTTACCACGCTTCCACCATCTGGAGCCTGTTTGCTGCTTCTGATGTTTTCATTGCCAATTAATATGCATTTTAATTAGGTACTCTCCTGTTTATTCACTTTTTGCTAACACTTTCATTTGGAAAGCAGAGTTTTTACTTTTTTTGTAATATCCACTCTTCGTTGCAATGTAAAGTCAATTTATTTCAATAACCTCGCTTTAACTTGGCTGTCAGTTATACTACACCTTTCAGACTCTAATTAGCCCCATGTGCTAAATGTTCAAGTCACATGACTTAGCTTTGTTATGTTGATCTGTTATCTGACCTAGAAACTAGATTCATGTAAAGAAAATGTTACTTTCCCATGTGACATTCTTGGGTGGATCACATATTCTTGAAATTTCTGAATTACTTTGGCTAGTGGTTTCCAGTTCCCTTCATCTTCCCACTAGCACAATGGCTTTCAACCTGTGTTCTGCAGACTCCTGTGGGTTCGGAGACTATGGCTAAGGTTGCCATTACCATGAAAGGTTGCTATTACCATAGAACAGTAATTTTCAGCCTATAGTCCACAGACCCTTGGGGATCCACAGACTATGTTTAAGATTTCCAAACAGCTCCATATCTCCATTTGAAAATGTTTAGGGGTCCACAACTGAAAAAAAAAAAGTTAAAAACTACTCCACTGTGTTACAGATCCCCAGCGCCTCTGGGGCTGCCACATGCAGCAGTGCCAAGGATTTCACCCTTTCCAGTTTCCCAGCAACTCTGTATGCTTCAGAAAAGTTTGGAAACCTTGTATCCTATCTTTGTTCAACTCCCATCAAGGTTAAAGGAGTCAGAAACGTCCTTTGCTCGCTTTAGTGAAAGATTCAGTTGACTTGGGTCCCTATATCATAAGGGCTGTGTCAGACCGGAGCATTGGCATGAAGCTGACCTGTATTTAGGATGCTAGAACCGCACAATATTTGGTTTGGAAGGGACTCGGGAGCTCACCTAGCTTCTTGGGGATCCCCACGTAATTCCAGTGTTCATTGTTACATTCCACTGGGCCCCTCCCCCACCGGGGTCTCCTGTGTGCCTACCACCCTACACTGCCTCCTCTCCTGTTGGGGGCCAGTGACTGCAGGGCGGGCGAAGGGGTGGCAGGGCCATGCAGGGAGCGGGCGGCCCGGCAGGGTGAACGCGGCGCAGCAACTGCGGCGGGGGGAGCTCTCCGTTTCCCCCGGGACAGGCGCTGTGGGGCAGGGCAAGGGCCCGAAGGGGGCCCGGACGGCTCAGCCGCGCGTCTTCGGGCGGGGACATGGCGCCGGCACGGGCCGCTCCAGCCCGAGGCAGGCGCTAAGCCTGGGGGGGAGGGGCGTGTGCGTGTCAGCCACCGGCATTGTCCCCGCCCCCGCCGTTAGCCACGCCCCGGGGCGGAGTCACGCGAGGGGCGGGGCCGGCGCGTGACTCCGCCCCCGCGGTTCTGTCACTTCCTGCTCCCGTGCGGGTCGCGGTCGCGCCGCCGGGTCCCTGGTTCCCCGCCCGTAGCGGGACACGCACTTTCCCTGCCGGGGCGTGAGCGGCCGCCGGTGGCGGGGCCCGGGCGGCTCGTGAAGGGCGGGGAACAGGGGGCTCCTCTCCTCGCTCCCAGGCGGCGGCCGCGGCTGTGCCCCGGGAGGAGGCGCCTGAGGGCCCCGGCTGCCCGCCGCGGGGCGGCCCCTCCCGCTCCCTGAGGCAGGAAGATGCCGGTGAAGAAGAAGAGAAAATCGGCGGTGGCGGCCGACGAGACCGGCCTGAAGAAATGTAAACTGGGCAGGTACCGTATCCGCGCCCCTCCCCCACCCTCGGGTCCCACCCGTCGCCCGGCCGGTCCCGCTGCGGCGTGGCTGGAATGAGCCGGGGGGCGGGGCGCTGCCGGTGGCCCCCGCCATGTGTTGGTGCCCCAGGGTGACGCTGTGAGCTGTTGTCACAGCTCAGAGGGCATCTGGAGCGTCTCGTGGCCTCGCAGCCCGGCGACGTGAGACACGAGATCGCTTGGCCGTGACATCCCATAGCGTCATGGCCCATTGGCACGTTGACGCATGGCCCCACGGCGCTCTGATGGGGGGTGTTGTGTCACGCCGGGGGGGGGCACTGTCGTGCAGTGCATGACATGGTACAGCGACCACTTGACGTGACATAACGGGGTCATAGACACCGCCTGCATGTTGTGGCATGGCCTCCATGTTTGGCTTGTTCAGTAAGCTCGAGGGGGCAAGCTTACAACTCTACCTCTCTTTCCTCTTCTGGTTTGCATAACTATGCCATTTACTATAGCGGTTGGATTGCTGCTGACATCTGTCTCCTGGATCACTCTAATCCACCCCGTTGCTGGTGCTGGTCTGTAGATCTGGGAGGTTGGATTTCATAGTACCCATAATCCCCAGGTTAGGTTACAGTATGCCTAGCAGAATGGGAGGAGGGCAGCAGAGTTCATAGTAAAACCAAGGAAGTCCAGAATACTAAAAACAAAAGTGAGAAGCATCTGGTTAAAAAGAATGACTATATCAGAGGCCAGTTGAGTATCTAAAGTTGTCCCTTTTCAAATGTCACTTGTGCTTCAGTACCAGATAAACAGATTAGAGCAATAATTAAACATTATAAAACATCCACCTGACCATGATGTGGTAAGAACTGAACTGTATAGTTTCTGTAAAGGAAAGTTGTGCCTCTCTAATCTGTTAGAATTATTTGACCATGTCAGTAAAGTAGTGAATGGAAGAGAATCGACTGACTGAAGTTATCTGGACATCCAAGAAGCCTTTGGAAAGTTTCTCATGAGGAGATTAAGGAAATTTAGTAGCAATGGAGTGAGAAGTAGTTGTTCTGGATTATAAACTAACTAAAAGACAGAAAACAAACAATATGAATGAAATAGTCAGTTTTCAACATGGCAGAAGGTTACCAGTGGAATGCTCTAACATTCTGTACTAACAAGTGTTTTAAAAAAAGTTAAACATACTAAACTGGAAAAAAATTAACAAAGTTTCACTATATGGCTTTGTTTGTTTTTAATCTCAAATTGATAGATGCTTTTATGCTGCACAACATTAAATACAGTTGGTCATTTAAGGCCTGATTTTACAAAGTGCTACCCAATCTGAACTGCCAATGAAGTATGCAGTGGTTTATTGCATGATAAGTGTGGTCAGTACCTCCCAGGATTGGAACCTTCCTTTCTTGCTTGACATGTCTCATTTTAATATTGCTGTGAAGGAGTTGCATTGCATAATTCCAAAACCTCATTTACAGTCAGTTTTTACCTAATTTTTAAATAAGCTAATAATTTAATAATCTAAAAGGATGTCATCTAAGTTTGAAAGGAGACATCTTCTAAGGTGTTACAGTTTGTTAAAGTTGCTTTCATGTGACCACTTTTAATGGAAAGAAATGTAGGTTATAAAGTGTAATCTATGTAGAATGATGTACTGTACAGATTTTACCCTCAGATACACATTTGAATATCACAATTAATTCATTTGGGTTTAGTGCACAAATGCAAGAGCAGAACTTGGTGCGTGTGTGTGGGTGAGAGAGAGAATGGTTTTAACATGGATTGTTTGTTACTATTGTCTCTGGCATCCAAACAAACTGTGCATGACCATTTATAGGATATGCGATGATATAAACAGATGTTTACCTTAAGAAAACAGATTTATATACATAAATAAAAATAGTGTGACTTTTAAAGGTGCTGAACTCTGTAGTTCCCTTTAAGTGGGATTTGTGGGTGCTCACCACTTCTGAAAATCAGGCCCTTTAAATTAAGATATTTAATTATGGATTTAGAAGCCTAAGTAGGCACCCAAGTTTAAAAATTTGGTTGACAACATAAGACCTATTGCTGTTGAATTCATATTTTAACAGACCATGTCCTTTTATGCTCTTGCAAACTAGTAATATTCTTAAATATCAAAACAAGGAATATTTGCCAGACAGTTGGTGGTGTGAGAGAACTGCCTACAATGCTTATTAATGCATAGAATTTATTTGAAGTACTGTATCAAACTTTTGCCATAAAAGCAAATTCCATTTTATTCCATATATGTTGACTGTTTCTAAAGACATTTTTTCGTTTAGTTCTGACTAGTAATGAATTACTTGGAATTTAATGGAAAGAAGTCAATTTTTAAAATAAGGAACAGTGGATGTAACATTTTAGGCATCTTTGTATGTGTATTTTTATAAGCTATTGCAGATCGCAAGCCTCTGGTAAAGTGATAAGTGGAGAGGAGCATTTTTCAAGCAAGAAGTGCCTGGCTTGGTTTTATGAATATGCAGGTATGGAAGTAACTACAGACATGTTTAAAATCATATGGGTTTGTTTGAAATTAACAAGCTAATAACAAATTAAAGAAAATTAACACATGCTTTTTCATATTAATGTTTTTCTGAATAAATAGGTCATAATACATATGGATTAGTGTTTCTTGTACAGTTGTATTTCCCAGCTAAAAAGTAGGCCTCTAACTTCTTTAGAATCAACCTCTGTATCCCATCTCCTCCTCCTTATTCCTCTTCTATTCGATCAATACTCCTAAAGCTCATTACTTATTGTGGCCTTATTTAAAATAATATAACTGTTGCATTGTACATAATACTTGTCCAAAGGCCATATGTCTTTTCTCTTAATTTGGGGAAAACAAAACAGTAAATCCAGGGGAGAAAAAGTTCTCCCAATAGTAAAATAACATCTGATTATCTTTTGTATGACTAAATTTTGTTGTTTAAAACATAGTGAGGAAGCTCATTAAATAGCATTTTGTGCATTAGTTCATAATACTAACTTTCTGCTTTCATTTCAACAAACCCTACACACATCAATGTCACAAACAATGGTTTGTTGTAAATGTTAAAGAAAATTCCCTTTTTTATACATTAAGCCTGCTGTGTAACTCATCTTAACAAATTCAATGTTTTGTGTAATTTATTACTTTTGCAGCATGTTTACTACTAAATAGTTAGTAATTGGGCCTTAGGAATTTGCTAATGGTTTACAGAGCCCTTCTTCTGTAGATTTCTTATTAAAGTCCATCCTAAAGAGTTTGACTAAGTCATTACTGTTCACTAGCCAGTGTGAAATGAGTTGGTTTCATCCACTAGGAATTGGATGAAATATCTATATCACAACTGACACCAGTTGACACCCTTGTTGGTAGTCTCAGCAGAGAAGCTAGAAAGTGAATTGCATATAAGCCAGTGGACTAAATGTTTTAAGGATACAATTAAATTATTATTTTTTGTAATAAAAACTTTTCATCTTTTAAAAAATACATTATATAGAGAAGATAAAGCTGTACTCACAAAGAAGTTGCAACACATTTACATGAATGTCATACATAGTGTCCTCTACAAAGTCCTAAGTGTATGATCCTGCAAAGACACTCAAATACTGCCATTGAAGTCAATGGGGCTGTTAATTGTAAAGTAAAGTTCCTCATATGTGTTTGTTTTTTAAGATTGAATGCTCAACTATTAAATATATTCCATATGATTGCTTTTGCGTAAGACCAGGTATTTGGACAACAGGGTGCCAGCTAGTTCAGTTAACCAGTGGTTGTGCTCTGTAAACCAGATTAACTTTCCTACCTGCCAGTAGCACACTCATAACCTGTAAAGGCTGTAACTTTCAGTATTCAGAATTGAGTATGGCTCTCATCCCATTAACCAGCAGAATTTCCAAATTTTTAAAAGGAGTTCTGATTTAGAAGGATAGCCATTTTAAATTAGCCGTATTATGGCTATAATGCATGGAAAATTACAGGTCTCTCATCCCCTCCAATGCTATCCATGTACCCCCAAAAGTAGTAATTTGCTAAATTACCATAGTTGTCCCAAAAACATAACATCTACCTTTTGTAGTTTGGTAACACACTATTTTAATGGATACTAAAGTAAGTATCCAGGGCCTAGCAAAATGGTATGTAAACAGACCTTCCAACAACATGTATCCATCCATCTTTGTTAAAATCCCAGCTGGAGTAATTGTTGGAACAATCACAGCAGAAATACCTGAAGTACCAGGAAGAAGCTCATAGAAACAATGTGATGGATAAACTGCAGAATATGTCTGTACGTGTTTTTTTTAAAAATATGATGCCAAGTTTGCTGCTTGTCAGAGGCCTTATTATACAAAGGGGCAGCATATAGCATAAAACCAAGCATTACAGTCCCAGTCAGATCGGCTATGTAATACATTTAATGTTATCATACTGTTATTATTTATTATAAAAGTACATTCAACATCCTAAATTATGAAACTGAGGCTATGCACAATTACTAACTGGTAAATAATTAATCCTATAGCACTTGATTCCTTCTCTGCAAATTTAGACTTAAACCATAATGTTAGCCATACTTAAAAAATAACAACAACAATAACTACTTCGCCTCAGCAAATGCTTTCCTGGACAAAATAGCTGTAGGGACTCTTGTTGATTAGATCAACACATGTTGAAGATTTCTGAGTTATCAAATAGCCTTTCAGGATATTTTGTAAGTAATAACTGGTACTCTTTTCTTTTCACCTTCCCTTGAGCTGCATAGAGGGTTATTTTTTACCACAAAATCAAATAACATGAGTTATACTGTAATTCTATGTCAGTTTTTAAATGTAATATTTTATTTAAGATCTTTTTTTATATATGTAATCAAAATTAGCAGCAATTGTGATTTCAATGTTATATATAACTTAGACTGATTTCTCTTTGGTTTTGAAGGTCCTGATGAAGTTGTAGGACCAGAGGGAATGGAAAAGTTCTGTGAAGATATTGGTGTTGAACCTGAAAATGTAGGTTTTGCTACTGGACATTAATGGAAATTTAAGTAAATAAATTAATTAAGTTTAGTCTTATGCCAAAAAGTTTCACTTCAGTAAGTGAAAGGGGAATGTGTTGTGGCCTCTGAATTAAAGGGGCTTTTTTCTGTTATTCTCATGGTTACAATTAGAGAGGTTTGTTTTTGGGGTCTTTTTTTTAAATGTGTCAACTAAGTTTATTTTAAAAAGAATAGATGTACTTTATTTTCTGAAATGTAGAATTAGGGAAAGATTGTCACACTGAATTCAACTAATTTAGCTACATTTCACAATTTGGATTCCATTAAGTCTGTAGCCTAATCACTTAATTATTTGAATGCTTTAAAAGTTCTTCATAAACATCTTGATATCAGTTTGAAAATTATAGTTATAATTATTGTTGTCTTTGTATACTGATGTTTTACTCTCTTTTTTCACTAGATTATTATGTTAGTTTTAGCCTGGAAATTAGAGGCTGAAAGCATGGGATTTTTTACCAAGGAAGAATGGTTAAAGGGGATGACCTCATTACAGTAAGAGCTTTTTCTATATGATAGCATGTTCAAATTTGTGTTTGAGGCATCAGATATTAATTATCCTTCTCTCAATTTCTGGATATTATGCAGGACTGATAATAAGATATAACACCTTTTTGCCCGAAGGTCACCAGTTCAAACCTGGCCCCAGTCAGTACCAGTCATATGCCATCAAATCATCAGTTTAATGATTTCTCTTAAATGAATTGGTGGTGTTGTTTCAGACCATAATAAATTAATATTCACTTAGCAAAAATCATATCTTGAAATATTATCCTTGTCAGTAGACATGCAAGTGAGTGGATATGGAGACATATCAGTGTTGAGGTGTTTTGATAGGCAATATGGGAAAGTGTGCACTATTGCTTCCTACACAACACCAGCTCAGTGGATGAATAGAAGATTTCAATATCCAGTCTAATGCTGTCAGTCATCTATATTAAATGACACCTGTGTTTCCATTGCCCAGTGGTTTCCATTGTAAAAGATTCTTGGGACCTTTCTTTGAGAAGCTCTCATATTTCCATTGTTCACAGATCTTTGATGTTATCAGTGGCAAAGCCCTGAGTCTAAAGAAGGCTTTCCTTTCTCTCATGAAATTACATTCTGCTTTTTGCTGAGATACTATTAAAATCACAATCCCCCTCTCTCAACCTTTGACAATGTGCCAAGATAATTAAACATGAACGTTCTAAGGCTGGGCTGCTACAGCAACAGCAGCACACACTAAAAGGGAAATTCTAGGGAGGTGTTGGAAGGGCATCACCTAGGGCAAGATTCTCCACTTCCCAGTGAGTGCTGAGGAAGAGAAAGTCAAACTGGGATCCACTCTATAAAGCCTCCTGGACCCAGCACCTGGTCACAGCAGTTCATTTTCCCCCACCACCATTGTCCTAAGGACACCATATGGGGCAGGATTCCCCCCTAATTCCTTTTTTAAAAAAAAATTTAAACAGAAAAGAACTTTTTAAGAAATTACTTACAAAGAACTGTCAAAAAATGTTATGTAGATTTCAAAGTCAAGCACTCCAAAGTTAGGAAATGCCAGACTTACAGTTGCCACTTCAACGTTAATTCAGTCCCCTTGTGTATACGTGTTCTGATACAGTCTTTAATTACATGATCACATACTATTTTTTTTCACAGGACCTCTGGCTCAGTCAGTGCACAGGATGGACGCACAAGAGGGCAATATTAAGGTTACTTGTGCAACTATACATCTAACATTTCCTAACTTTGGAGTGCTTTACTGTGCAACCTAAATAATATTTTTAACATACAGGGATTTTTGTATGAAATTACTTATATTTTGCCCAAAACTGGGCTTTGTAGATACGCAAGAAGACAGTTTCTTGACTCAAAGATTTTATCTTCTTAACTACACAGTTAACATGGAAGAAGAGAGATTTAAATTCTGGGATTTTAATTAAATTTAAATCCATACATAACTGTCACCCTTTTGAACTCTATTTCTTTTCTTTGTTTTTAACCATAGCTATCTTAATCCCTTTTTTAATCTTTCTATTGTCAATACATTTGAGTTAAAACAACAACTCCTTTCCCAGTTTTGAATCTGTGCATTGCCTTTTTTCCTTTTATAAATAAAACAATGAAGAAGTCACCAGGACCAGGCGGTAGTCAGAACTACCAACTGTGATATGTAACTTATTGCTTAAATCAGTGTCTGTACCAGATAATTGGAAGATAACTAATGTAAAGCTGATTTTTTTTTTAAGTCTACATAGGCAGTCCTGGCAATTACAGGCCTAATTTAAATACCAAGCAAATTGATTAAAACTATAGTAAAGAACTGAACAATCAGACACCGAGGAACACAATATGTTGGGGAAGAGTTACCGTGGCTTTTGTAAAGGGAAGTCATGCCTCACTAATCTGTTAGAATTCTTTGAGCATGTCAACAGGCATGTGGAAAAGGTGATCCAGTTGATGTAGTGCACTTGGACTTTCAGAAAGTGTGTGACAAGGTCGTACACC
Organism: Mesoclemmys tuberculata; assembly: GCA_007922155.1. Lineage (NCBI taxonomy): Eukaryota > Metazoa > Chordata > Testudines > Chelidae > Mesoclemmys > Mesoclemmys tuberculata. The sequence continues at coordinate 2,801,118 of ML675641.1, forward strand.
AAAAGCTGTTAAGCAGACTCAGCAGTTGTAGAATAAGAGGGAAGGCTCTGTCCTGGATTAGTAATTAGTTAAAAGATAAATGAAGAGCAGGAATAAATGGTCCGTTTTCACAATGAAAAATATTGAATAGCGCATCCCCCAAGGATCAGGACTGGGACCTGTCCTGTTCAACAGATTCATAAATGATCTGGAGAAGTGGTTAACAGAGAGGTGGCAAAGTTTGCAGCTGATACAAAATTACTCAAAATAGTTAAATCCAAAGCTGACTGCAAAGAGTTGAAAAGAGATCTCACAAAACTGCATGACTGGGCAGCAAAATGGCAGAGAAAATTCATTGTTGATAAGTGCAAAGGAATGCACATTGGAAAACATAATTCCAGCTAGACTTACTAAATGAGGGGGTCTAAAGTAGCTTTTACCACTCAAGAAAGAGATCTTGGCATTATTGTGGATAGTTCTCTGAAAACATCTGCTCAGTGTGCAGTGGCAGTCAAAAAAACTAGGAGAAAGTTAGGAACTCTTAGGAAATGGATAGACAGTAAAACAGAAAATATCATCATGCCACTATATAAATAAATGGTACACCCACACCTTGAATACTGTGTGCAGTTCTGGTTGCTCCATCTCAAAAAGGATATATTTAAAATGGAAAAGGTACAGTGAAGGCCAATGAAGATAATTGGGGTATGGAACAGCTTCCATATGAGTAGAAATTAAAAAGACAGGAACTGTTCATCTTCGAGGAGAGATGACTAAGGGGTGACATGATAGAGGTCTCTAAAATCTTGAATGGTGTGGAGAAAGTGAATGAAGAAGTGCTATTTACCCCTTCATGTACCACAAGAACTAAAGGTCACCCAATGACATTAATAGGTAGCAGGTTTCAAACAAAGATAAGGAAGTATTTCTTCACACTATGTACAGTCAACTTGTGGAATTCATTGCCAGGGGATGTTGTGAAGGCCAAAAGTATAAGTGGCTTTAAAAAAAATTAGACAAGTTCAAAGAGGATACTCCATCAATAGCTGTTGGCCAAAATGATCAGGAACACAATCCCATGCTCTGGGTTTCCCTCAACCTCCAACCGCTAGAAGCTGGCTTTGAATGGCAGAAGATGAATCACTCAATTGCTCTGTTGTAGTCATTCCCTCTGATGCATCTGGCAGTGGCCACTGTTTGAAGACAGGATACTGGGCTAGATGGACAATAGGTCTGACTCATTACAGCTATTCTTATGCTCTTCTGGGTGTCATTTAACTGTCCTTCCTGCTTGCTTCCTCCCCATCATCACCTCGCCTTCCCTTCTTCCATAGCCCAACAGAAAGTAGTAAGTTTAATGTAAATGAAATCTTCCACCAGACATTTCATGCAATTGACCAACTGACATTGTGGGACTTCTGAGGCAACAAAGATATGCTTCTCTGCTACTCTCACTACAGCTGTACGATGTCCGTGGTCTGAGGTACTTTATAGGTTGTCTGCTAATACTTCGGAGGAATTTGCAGCAACTGCTCCTTTACATGACTGGAGAAATAAGTAGCATGGATCCAGTTCCTCAGTGCAGTTTGCTCAGTTAGATCAACCACGCTACGATTGGAGATGGGAGCTGCTGAGAGGCCTTCTCTCTCCTTTGCAGATTAAAAAATGGTTCAAACAAAGAATATTTATGTCAGTACCATTTAAGTCTTGAGGGTTTATGGTGTGCATGGTGGTGGTTTGTTTTGTAGAAGTGGTTGACACACTAGCATAAAGCTTGTGGTTTTCTTCTTTTATTAAAAATCTGGTAGATAAGTCACCAATACAAATTTGGTGACAAACAGCTCTGTGCAAGGTGTCTTTACTTTCCTCTGATGCAACAGATATTGCTAAAGGCAGGATACTGGGCCTGGTGGACAATGGTTAACCTATCATGCCACTTTCTATGTAGAATCTGCCATAGGTATATCCCCAGAATAGAAGTCAAAGAACCACTCATTCCTGGCATTATATTGACTTATGTATTGCATACCTATATATATATATATATATATATATATATATTATTGCAGACATATTTTTATTTCAGCTGTCAGGACAAAGGTTCCAACAATGAAAGCATGTGAGACGTGCTTGTTATGTATGCATGTTTTTTTTATTTTAACTATACTATATTCAAATTTAGGGACAAGTATCCAGGGTGTAAGTTGACAAATATATTCCAGGGGTTCACACTCTCTTGGGAGGCTAAATAAAAACTGGCCTCCACGAGTAGTAAAAAGTCTGCCAGAAAGAGATTGTGACAGAGCAAAATATCAGCAGTATTCTTCCCCTGGCAGGCACACAGTGAGCAAAACAACCCAGGGTAGGAGATGCTGCCTGGGAAGGAGGCGCACCATCTCAGCAGCATGCATTGCAAGACTCCTGTGGACTTCTCTCTCATGTATAACCCCTGATAGAACCCCACTGGAGTGCAGAGTTAATATAAACAACTGCTCTTCTTAGAAGTAAATCCCTACAGAGAGATTCACAGGTGAAAATTACCCTTTTCTCTGCCTGTGTTGGTGAATGTAGCCCATACACTTTTTTTTTTTTTTTAAGCCATGCTAAGAAAAGTATTCCCTAAGCTATTTTTAACAAAGCAATCTCATGAGCAATAATTTTTATACTTTTAAATTCTGTTCAGTATTTGTAAACCTTCTTTTCTGCTCGTCACAGTTTAATGAGCATTGAGCAGTACATGCTGTGACATTTGCTCTCAACTTTCAGTTAAGCCATATAAAACAAAAACAAGCTCTAAGATATTCTGCATAGTGCTTGAGCAATCCTGCAAATCTTACATATGTAGAACTCTGATGAAAATTGTAATATGCAAGGTCTGCCCTTACACTTACAGCTAGATTCTGCTAGCCTTACTGATACTGAACAGTGCCTCACTCAATCAGGCTTGAAATACTTGCAGAGTAAGGTACTACTAAATATGAGTAAGGTGACAGAACCTGTCCCTTTGTAATTAAAAAGGTTGTACTTTGAAAAGTAAGAGAATTTAAACTGTGTACTTGGTAACAAGTCTTTTTACAGGCCTGCATCCATATAGTCGGTGACTTGTGAATGCTGAACACTTCCGAAAAACAGATTTATATTACACTCTGCAAGCATGTTTATAATAGGAGCAAACTTGATCCTGGCTTATAGGTGGTTTTATTTTGAAATTTATTTAACATTGTTTGTTTGGTTTTGTTTAAGGTGTGACTGCACAGAAAAGTTACAGAGTAAGTTTGATTTTTTGCGGTCACAACTGAATGACATTTCATCCTTTAAGAATATCTACAGATATGCCTTTGATTTTGCAAGGGTAAGTCTGTCTGATCATTAGAACATTTGAGTACAAGTTCCTTTATCAATTTTTTCTAAGTGCTCCTTTCTTTGTATTTTTAGGATAAAGACCAGCGAAGTCTTGATATTGATACTGCAAAATCTATGTTAGCTCTTCTGCTTGGAAGAACATGGCCACTGTTCTCAGTATTTTACCAGTACTTGGAGGTATGTACTCTGTTACTGTTTTAAAAAATAACAAATTGTCTCAGCTGTCTGGCTGATGACTTTGCAATGTGTTGCTATAAGAAGAGATTTTTATGACTTGCACACCTTTGTTTGAGGGCTCAGCGAATACTAATAGCTCTGTATATCTCAAAGGAGAACTGTTTTTCCTGTCTTTTATACCCTTCTGAGCCAAAGGAAGCTGTATTGTAAGTAGCTGAAATACCTTCTTTCTCATATTGAGAAGATAAACTTGGCATTAAATGTGCCTCTCTACACTTAAGCCACTACATGACCCAAAGTTAGTATATGTGAGGACTGTACTTTAGCCCATAGCCTGGAAAGCTTGTTGAATTTGATTCAGGGCAAGATGTAAAACACACCCTTTTGTCCAAGTTTCCCATTAATAGCCACTAGATTCTCATGATATTTTTATTTTCTGGACACTATCCACAACTAAATTCCTCTAAGAAACTGCTCTGGCTTCCCTAATCTTCTGTTTGTTTTTTCAGCTGGTATTATATGCCCTGAGATACTATTTTGATGGATATCTTGTAAATTGATTAAATAATTGATGTCAGTATCCATTAATGGACTTATGAACATTGGGAAGTAGTTCAAGATGACTCTAGAAATACTAAAAATTGAAGAAGTGATTATCTGATTCCTTGATTAAATATTTTTTTCTTTTTCTTAGCAATCAAAGTATAGAGTTATGAACAAGGATCAGTGGTACAATGTGTTAGAATTCAGCAGAACTGTTCATGCAGATCTTAGCAACTACGATGAGGATGGTGCATGTAAGTGCTCATAACATTATTCAAGTGCAGTTTCTGTATTCCCAGAATAGAGGAATACATTTAAGTTCTAAGAAAGGAAACTTTTACTTTAAAGGACAAAATAATAATTCAGAAAAAAATATACAGAAAAACTGGCCTAATGGCGAGATTATCAGTAGTTGTTAATTGGCACAGCTCCATGTCAATTTACAGGAGCTCAAGATCTGGTCCATTCTGCTACATGAAACCCTTGTTTTGGAAACAGCCTCTCTTTCTTTTGAGCCAGTGATTGCTGGATTCCAGTTAATCGATCTATGGTTCTCTTCCAACCAAAACTAAAGTACAGACAAGAAGATTACACTTTTATTGAATAAGGCAGTTCATATTGCTCCTTTATTCTAAGCAATTGCATGCAATTTTGAAATCTTTTTAGCAAAAGGGAATTCTTTGGACTAGTTTATAGTATAGTCCTATTAAGATGTTAATTTAATATCATCTTACCTCTTTAATAAAATCTACTCAAACTGTCAAATGTTTTATATAAAAGAAACCAAAAAACTTCACCATCACCTACTCCAGCCCCTAAATACAACTCACATCTATTTTGGGGATGGCATGATGTTAGTCACCTTAAAGTCTTCATTAACATTTTATCATAATGATTGACACTGAACACTATCTAAACTAAAGGATTTAGCCTTCAGGTTCCCGAGGGGTATAGAAAGTATTTTTTAAAGACTTGGCATCTTATAACTTTGAATATTGCTATTTTCAGGGCCTGTTCTCCTTGATGAATTTGTTGAGTGGCAAAAAGTTCGTCAAGTGTCATAGCAAGAACTCTGAAGAAAATGCAAGATTTGTTGATGCCCACTTCTATACAAACTAATGAGACAAAACCAAGGGTTGCATTTTCATGCTTATGAAAGACTTTACAGTGATTTTTTTTCCTTTTTTTTTTAAAGGAAGTTTTCTTGTTACATGTGATACGGGCATTGAACCACACCTCTTCTGAGACTGCAAGTTGGAGTTTCTTTGTTTTTGAGTCTTATGTTTATAGCGTTTATTTCAGAACAATAAAGATCCAGATTTGTGACAAAGGCCTAAAAGTGAAGGATGTCCCTTGAGTGTGGTGTCTATTTTTGAAATTCAAAACGTTAAGATTTTTCTTTCTCTGAAATGCCCTTTGCAATGAGTTTTGTTTTTGTTTTTTGGGGTTTTTTGGTTGTTTTGGTTTTTGTTTCTTTTTTTTTTTTAATGCGCTTAACTGGTTTGCAATGTAGTTTGTTAAGGGTAAGATTGTCTTGTGTGACACAAGTTAGGAAGAACGACTGTTGATATTAAGCTTTGGGTACTGTTTTGCTAGTTTGTATACTAGTACCAGTCATGGGTTGTGCCACAACATTCATCTCCAAGTGAAGACAAAGGCCTTAAAAATTCATTTTTCTCCAGTACCCAGTCAGGGCCATGTAATTTAAAGGCACAGCCATTTTAAATGGAAAGTGGTATGTGTATGGTTAGAAAAGACACGTGTGTATCAAAGGGTACTAACATTAACACTGTTTGGTACAGCAAGGCAGCTGTACATTCATACCACATTTGAGTCTCTGGACTGCTTTGTGTGAAAGTGCAATTTATATTTTAAAAAGGAGAGCTGGGAACATCTAATGACTTGGCTTCAGTGCTAATTTAGATTCTTATACCTTGGACTAGAAACATTCAAGGTGATTCTCTTAACCTTTCCTCCCTGAAGTTGTGTGTTTGGTTTTTGATTTTTTTTTATGGTTTACGGCTAGAAGGGACCATTAGATCATCTAATTTGACTTCCTGTATATCTCAAGCAATTAAATTTCCCCCAGTTATTCTTGTATTGATCCCTATAACTGTTTTCCATTGCCTCATTTTGGCACCTGATAACATCTTGCAGCATTTAAATCTTGGGGGATGGTATCACTGTACTTTACTATCAGTGAAGATGGATGCCACATTGAAGTACTGGCATACTTATGAAGAAGAGGGAGGGAAATTTATTGAGGAAACGTGCAAGTTCAGGACAAGAGAGAATGAAGCATTTCTGACCCCTGCCTTATATGTTATTACTTATACTGTGGTAGCACCCTATAACTCCAATCAGTGATCACGGCCCCCTTGTGCTAAATGCTGTAAATGCAAAAGATAAAAAATACAGTGTGCTCTTTAGGGCAGGGAGCTAGGTGTGACTTGAAAATCTTTGCCTCAGGGAAGTGATAACTGTTTTGCACACATCCTATCCAGGCTCAGGAAAGACAAGAAAATCTCATACCTGAGGAAACTTCTTTTCTTGGCTTCAGTAATTAGTTTACAGAAGACAAAAGCGGGGGAGGAGGACTGTAATAGTATCTCCATGTTCTTGTTGTTCTGCAATAGAGAAATATTACTATTCTTTCTGGATTTACCTACTGTTCAAGGTGCAGGAGACACCCAATGCTGTTGCATGAACAGTTTATAGGGCTCACTTTATACTGTAGATAGACACTTCTTTTATGGCTCTGTCCAAGTGAAGAAGCATTGCAAAAAATACTGTTTGAAACACTTTGAGCTTGCTGTTTTTATACAGTGGCTAGTGTCCACACACACATACTACAGCTGTGCTGATGTAGTGCAGTCTACAAAAGTGTCACCCAAGCATTAAAGCCACAAGTTTTGTATTTGCTGATACTTCTAACTTCACACAAAACACAGTGCCTTTTGTTTGGAAATTACCCTAAATCTCCTACAGAGAAGTACTGCAAAGTCTTATGAGAGTTATTTCAGGACTCCCAGAATGCACTGGCAGGCAGGGTCATACGGTTTGTGGAATGAGGAGGCACCAAAAAAGTTCTGATAAAGAACAAAAACTGCTGTGTGGGTGCCTTGAACAATAGGAAGAAGCAAAACATTAAATGAATTGTTGAAGTTAAGCAAGGATATCGTTGCAAGAAGTGTTCAGACCCTGTGAGGCTGGAAAAGTAGCTTTTCCAAAATTCTTGGAATACAAGTGAAAACACGAAATGTTTAGTGTGTTAAAAAGCATCCTCTTAAGTAACTGGGAACAATTATGAATTCTCTTTAAACAAGATGGTCCTAGGAGGTGGTATTAGTGTGGAACAGTTGGAATGATTCATCTGCCGATGCCAACGTGTTTAAGTATTTAATGCTGAGGACACTTTGTATCATTTCTCTCTCTCAAATATTTGTCAGTATTCCTATAATAAATCCATATTTCAGGGATTTATAACTTGGCTATGTGTGATTAAAAATCATGAGTTACTGTAAAATTTCTTAGTCTGGGAATGAATGTACTGTATTTAGATTTTTAAACAATCAGTAACTGTCAAATTGAATACAAAATAGAAGCTAGATTTTTAAAGTCATGTTTTTATGCACATAACTGCAATCAAGCTTGTTCTTTAAATGTGAACTACTGGCTTGCACAGTTTAAATGTGGACTTGTCACTTTAGCTGTTTTGTTGGAGGGGAGAGTATTTAAACCTATTTACCTCTTACTGCAAATAAGTGCCCAAAAAAGCTACTAATGTATATCCTTACTTGTGTGTCCATGTCCACAAGCCAAATCTGAATCCATCAGAATTTTAGCTTTGCTTTGCTCAGGTGCATTTCAATAGATGGATTTAAAATAGCTATAAAAACTTTTTCAATTATTAAAAAAAAAATAGTTCACAAGCAAAATGCATTATCACATTTATGACAATAAAAGCAAAGAAAATTTAAGTGGAATGAAATATATTGTCTTCCAAAACCTAATAATAATGGTGTCTCTTCTGTGGTATTAAATAGAAAACTTCCCCCTAAATTCTTATGTTTTCATAGAATAAATTCACTTTTACATAGCTTGTGTAGGTAATATACAGTTTTCCTATTTTATAACACTTCATATTTATTTTTAAAAAACTGGTGGTGGGGAGGAGGACAATAGTTCATCTATTTAAAGATGCAACCCATATTTAAAAATCATAGTAATAAGAGTTAGCTGTGTTCATATAATGCAAACACTTATTTGTCTAACTTTATGCTTAAATAACTGAATTTTATGCACAAGAATAAAGATAAGCACGTGCATACGTGTTTGCAAAATTGGGACCTATGTTAGCTCTTTGTACCGTATTTAACTTTATCATTTCAGCATCTAATCCTTTCCTAATATGATTTTGTAATTTCACATATTTATATGGTGGAATTGTTTTAAACTAGGACTTGATAAATACAGATACAAACTTGGTATAGGTCACATTGTCAGAAGGGGTGTGTCGTAATCCATATTTGAACTGTTTTGTCTTGGATATCCTTATTTCACCTCTCAAGTCTTTGACCAGACATACTGGTTGTGATGACAACATACAATTTACAATGGGGACCATAAATTTAACTGTTTCTGATGTATTTTGTTTTTAAAGCTAGAGAAGAGTTTTGTGCAAAATGTACAAACTTGTACAAGTTTAGTCTTGTTAAAAATGAAGAATAAATATGTAATAGGGCAGAAAATCTGTTCCTGCTCCTGTCATCGTGCCTTTTTATCAGTTATTCATTTGTGTATATTCCCTTGTGTTTAAAATCAAATGTACAACATGGTGCTAAAACAGCTTTACTGAATAAAGTCTCTCTCTGCCAGATTTGCTGGAGAATAGGGATTTGTTCTCAGACAAGAGTAGCAAAGTGGCATGTCAATCTCTGTAGCAGGCACTTAACGGTTTTCTCAGGTTACTAGAAACAATTACTCTCTCTACCAGTGCCTCTAATAATTGTCCTATGTGCATCACATACTGAACCCAGATATCTTTTTCAACAAGCAGCTCCAACTTCCACCATGGAAAAGGAACACTTCATCTGATTACCACATTCTCATTATTGTGCCATGTTTTTCAGTGCATTTTCCCATGCACCCTTTTAGTGTCTCCTCCAGGGAGGAATTGAAACAAGGATCCATCCATCTGGCTGAGTTAGAAACATTTGATTATCTGCTTCCATCAAATTGACCAACTTGTACATAGAGTTTCAAAAATAAACTATTGGACAACAAGGGCCTTTCATGGCCAGCACATTCATTCCTGCTGTGGTGAGTTGGCACCTTCATTCTGTTTTACAATGGACACTTGCCTATTGCTTACAGTAATGGGACATTGTTGTGGCTGGACATATGCAAATATATCGACCCCTAGGAAAAATCCTGCACAGCTCAATAATTCAATGACATATTTGGAGTGTCAGGTACGTTACTGCCCCCCATCCCCTGGAACCCTATCCAAATTGAGAGTAGTGAGGAATTTCTTCAGCCACTCGTGTCCCTTTTTTTATACTAACTCTCTTCTAAAAGTCTCAAAGGCAAGTATTTTGTAATTATGCCTCCATACATAATCAAAGCTACTACATAACTGGTTTACTCAATGGAGTGCATCTAAAACAATTGGCTGTGTGACAGTTGGACTGATTTTGGAGCCACAGGCAAGGATTTTCCTATACCAAGACTGTACGTGACCTTTCTTAGCTATTGAACAGAATCCTTACTACTGCCTCACATTTTTCAGCCTCTGTGGCATGGAGAGAATTTAAAGATAGTTCTTAATTCCCAAATCAAATTGATGGAAGCTGGTCTATAAATCCAGGTATGTCAAACACATTGTGATCAGGCCGTATGTTACCTTTTGCATTTCAGTAATCTTCAGTCACAAGCCTTTCTCTATAACCCTTATTGATTTCAGGCACTATCGTGATGGTACCCTACCTGAATGGCTACTATTCCGGTCTATATTTTAGAATGAGTGCTGCAGTTTAAGTATCTCTCGTCCCTCTCTACATTTCAATAAAGGTCAGAAGTTTGTGTTGTGTATGAGTAAAGCCTGCAGGGCTTGCCCTCCGAAACAGCCTAAATCCAAATGTATTGTAAGGAAAACTGTATTCATTAGACAATCTAAATCAAATGTCATTAATATGAAAATCATCTTTAGGCCAAAAGCTGCATACCTACCCTCATGGATGGACTAAAACCTTTCATCCAAATAATAAAATCCTTACTTTTTTGGTTTATGCTTATGTCTCAGGCCTGGTCTACATGGTTGCCAGCGGTTGATGGGAGATACACAAGCTATGTAATAGGGGAATGGATTAATGGCGTCGACTGGAAAGCACTCTGGGATAGATAAAGGCAGGTCTCCACAGTCCACTCAATCAATCTCACTCCATAGATCTGTGCAGCCCCAACAGTGTTTGTCTTATCTTCTGTTGCAATTATACTGTCCAATCAGTTTGATGTTTAGGTGTCAACCTCCTCCAATACCTGACTGGACACAAAATCATCTTTTCTATCTGCATATAGATAATGCAAAAAATTATTTAGTGTCTACAGTACCTTAAGACGATTGTTGCCTTCTTTAAGGCTCATTTTCCATTAGACGGTAAATCTTTGAATCTGCAATTGTGACAGAGCTCCCAGCTCAGGTTATTTACTTGTGCCAAAGGTTCAGTGCACACTTATGCTACATTTGATTGGTGTCTTCCCCAACAATATACTTTCCACTACTGTTCTTATTTCTAAAACAAAATGTTGGGCTCTCAGGTTAGATTATTATTTGCCTAGACCCCTGCATGCATCTGTTTTCCCTTGTTTAAATCTTAGTGAGAGTATGGCATGCCCCATATTAATATCCCCTTATTTGTTATGGTTATCTATAAGAACTTTTTTTTGAATGGTATCACTTACTGTCATCATTGCATTTTTGGGGCAGAGTACTAAGTATCGGCACGTTAATGATTGTGTGCACAGTTGTAAACCTGACCGACTGCATTGGGCAGAAACTGACTTTAAGGTGATCTGAGCACCTTTGGTCCCAGCAACGTTTACAGCTACACCAGGTACTAGATCACTTAGCTAAAAGTAACCCCTACTAGAAACTACAGCACCACTGCTATTGGTTAAATCTCAGGACAATTGGTGAACCTGCTCAGCAGCCAAACAGCCACTCAGTGATTCTGACAGAGCATTATTTGTGACTGACAAGCCCACTATAAAGTCATTGGGTGCATCTCCATTGGATGCAAGTGAAGCCAGCTGGGCTCCCAGATTACATGACCTCATTCAATGAATGCCAAGCAAACCCCTGGACTCTGCCAACAGAAAAGAATGAGGGTGTGGTGACTTTACAGATGCAATACTCTGTACATTTGACTAAGGCTAGCTCAACACTAGAAGCTTTTGCCACTAGCAATATCAATTAGGGATGTGATTTTTTTTTATTTTTTTTTATTTTATTTTTGCAGTTTTTCTATATCAGCAAAAGCTCTACTGATGATGCAGTTACAGTGGCATAAAATTGCTCTTGGCAGTGCAGCTTACTTTGGGGAACTGCAATAAGCGAAACAGGCAGAAACATTTTTTTTGCCAGTATAAGATGAGCCTACACTAGGAGGGGGTTTGCCAGCATAAATAAACCAGCAAAACTTTTCTAGTGTTGACTAGTTCAAAAACAGGGTGGAAGTTTTAGTACACCATGAGCTGGGGGTTCTAAAGATAAAACAGTAGTATTTCAGCAAAACTCCATATCAATCTCTCCTAATATAATACTGATCTTTCAGTTAAAGATTACCAGAGTAGGAAAAATATTTGATTTTCACACCCTTTGTCTTCAAGTCTCAGCTCAAAATTTCTTTTTTAAACCCTGAGAAGAAAGTTATTTCATTAATTTATTTGCACTTAGAGGCTGCAGGCTCAGTGTGCTAGGCACTATACAAAAGAATAACAAAGAGATGGCCCTTACTCTAAACAGTTTACGGTCTGAGGTCCCTACCCCGCAAACAAGCACATGCTTAATTTTACTATTGAGTAGTCCCAATGAAATCAATGGCACCACTACTTACAGTAATAAAGCGAAGCATGAACCCAAGTAGGAAACGAGATGACAGGTGGCTATTACCAACAAACGAGTAATCATTCAAAGCAGCTTGATAAGAAGAGATTACAGCACACCTGGTGCCTATCACGAGATCAAGAAAAATCTTCTCACCTGTTTTTGCGTTAGGAGGTTATGAAAAATATACTGTTCCTATTTAAAAATGAAAATCTTGCTGCTTTTTTCATTCAGCACAGACAGTAACTTTAAAAAGTCAAGCTTCCATGTTGCCTCCTTCTTGCTAAATTTGAAAATAATTGGGTTTGAATTAAAAATGTTATTCATATTTTAAAATGCTGCATTGGCGCCCATGCAAATAGAAAAATCCTCTGTTATATTATTTACTATAGTATTTATTGTGTAATGTTGATTTCAACGATGTGGGGAAAACATCTTTACAAAAATTTCTCAGTGTCCTGAAAATTAGTCTGTCTCACTCCAGTAATAATGGTAATAAAAATATCAACCCATGCCTGGAGATAAGGATAGCACAAACTCAGCCTGCCAGCAGCATTAAAAATCATATATCAATAAAATCATTTTTGACTTTGGCCTCTAGAGGAGTCATGCTAAGATTGCTCAAATTAGGGTAAACTGCAAAGAATGGGGCAGTGCTTGCTTATGTCCATTCCATTGTAGGTGTGTGCGCGACTTCATGCACAGTTACTGGAACTTTTTTTCCCTTTAGCAATACCTGGAGGGCCAGCTTCAGTGCCTGCTGGAGCCCCACGCACATGCCACGGCATATGAGGTGCTGCTGGCCCTATGCCCCCTCAATTCCTTCTTTCTGCCTGTGATGGTTGCTAGAACTGCTTCGGCTTGCATCGCAAGTGGTCATTCTCTTTTGTTCTCCTTAATCATTTGAGATCCGCTTGAAAGCCTTACTAATGGAGGCAGCACTCAGACCGGCCTCTCAACCAACCTGTTCTACTTCGATACCAAGTGTGGCATCAGTGCAGAGCGCACTGTCATCACCGGCACCACACTACCTCCTTGGCGGAGAGGAGGAAGCAGCGAAAGCAGTGCACAGAGCGGGGTCGCTCCCCTGCACCATCCAAGAAAGTGGGGTTGTGCACGGGGCCTCACCAAAGCCAGACAGTGGAGACTTGCTCATCTCCACTGGAGGCTATGTCTCCAACCAGAGACCCACCCCCAGCTCCTAGGAGCAGGAGGGCATCTCTGCACCTGCTGGCGCCATCGACACCCAAGGTGTTTCAGGTGGCACGGACCTTGTTGGCCTCCACCCAGAGAGAAGGGGCCAATGTTGCAGAGGAAGCCCGCATTGGGATGCCCTGATTGGCTCAGGTGATCCCCGGAGTAGGGATGAAGATCTCCAACAGCAGTCATCCAGAGTGGAAGGGTCGACATGGTGCCACTCCCCCAGAGGTTGCTCCAGGTTATGGTCGCCAGAGCACCCCACACCAGCATGGCACAGAGCGAGGTTGCCCTCCCGGCTAACGGATGCATATTTCCACATTTCTATTTTCTCCAGCCAAAGGCATTTCCTCTATTTCATGGTAGCTGGCTCCCACTACCAGTTTGCAGCTTTGCCTTTTGGCCTTTCCTCAGCCCCGAGGGCATTTACAAAATGTATGGCAGTGGTGACTAGTACGCAGAGCGTTCCTCCACTTTATTGCGGGCAAGGTGGTACAGGTACTGACAGACAATACAGTGGCCGTGTATTCATCAAGAGGCAGGGGAGACCCTGTTCCTCAGCCCTCTGCAAGGAAGCCATTTGTCTGTGGGACCTGGTGGTGAGTCACAATTTTCACATAATAGCATCTCACCTCCCAAGAATGAGGAACAAAGAGGCAGACCACCTCAGCAGTTCGTTCTTACCCCTCCACGACTGGTTGCTGCATCCATGTGTGGTCTCAATGATTCTCCAACAGTGGGGCTCTCCGGTGGACCTGTTTGCATCAGCATGGAACAAGAAATGCCCTCAGTTCTGCTCCCTCCACAGCCTGAAGCCCGGGTTGCTCTCCAACACTTTCCTTCTGCAGCGATTGGGGAACTTCATGTACGTGTTTCTGCCCATTCCTCTCCTTCACAAAGTCCTCCTGAAAATCAAGAGGGACAAGGCAGATGTTATCTTAATTGCACTGGCTTGGCCATGCCAGCACTGGTTCAGCATGCTGCTGGACCTATCGATCACCCCCATGCTGGAGCTTCCGAGATGGCATGATGTCCTGTCCCAGGATCATGGTCACTTGCTACAGCTGGACCTGAACTCCCAACACCACACAGCATGGAAACTCCATAGCTGAGTGCAGATGAGTGAGCCTGTTCAGCGCAAGGCCTGCTGAGTAGCAGGAAATCTTCCACTCAAGTCATGTATCAGGCTAAATGGAAGCGATTTACCTGTTGGGCAGAGTCCCAGGGGATTTCACTGAGGTTGTCACTGATACAGGCAATCCTGGTGTACTTGTTGCAACTAAAACTCCAGGGCTAGCCTTAGTCTCTCTGAAGGTCCACCTAGCAGCTGTATCAGCGTTCCACCAGCCTTTGGAGGGGAAATCAGTTTTCTCCCACCCAGTGACAGTTAGGTTCCTGAAAGGGGTGGAGGACTCTATCTGCAGGTCCGTGACCCGGTGCCTCCCTGGGATCTCAGCCTGGTCCTCTTGCGGCTCACAGGGCCCCCCTTTGAGCCCATGGCTACATGCCCTTTACTGCTGCTGTCATGGAAGGTGGCCTTCCTGGTGACCTTTACCTTGGCAAGGAGGGTCTCTGAGATTAGGGCGCTGACCTCAGAGCCTCCTTATACTGTGTTTTATAAAGACAAAGTTCAGTTGCGGCTGCACCCGGCCTTTCTGCCTAAGGTGGTTTCCCAATTTCATTATAACCAAGACATCTTTCTCCCTGTGTTTTTTCCAAACTGTATGGTTCGGAGGAGCTGGCACACGCTAAATGTTAGACGGCTGTTAGCATTCCACATTGAACGCACCAGACTGTTCTGGAGATCTACACAACTCTTCATCGTGGTGGCTGATCAGATGAAAGGCTTACCTGTTTCCACCCAGCGCATCTCATTGTGGGTATTTTCCTGCATCAAGTTCTGCTGTGAGCAAGCAAAGGTGCTGCTTCTGTGGATAATTACAGTCCACTCAAGCAGAGCTCAAGCTTCATCTACAGCCTTCCTAGAGAGAGTGCCCGTGCAAGACATCTGCAGGGCTGCCAGCTGGTCATCTGTACATACCTTCATGTCCCACTATACCATCGTCCAGCCCACGCAGGATGACGCAAGCTTCAGCAGAGCTGTGCTGCAGGCAGCTCATCTGTAACTCTGCGCCACCCGCCAAGGTATTGCTTGTGAGTCACCTACAATAGAATGGACATGAGCAAGCACTCGAAGAAGAAAAGACAGTTACTTAACTTGTTACTGTTGTTCTTCGAGATGTGTGCTTATGTCCATTCCATGACCCACCCCCCTGTCCCCACTGCCAGAGTTGGTGGCAAAAAGGAACCGAGGGGACGCAGGGCCGGCAGCACCTCGTATACCACAGCATCTGTGCCGGGCTTCGGGGGGCACCAAAGCTGGCCCTACGGGTACTTCTAAAGGGAAAAAAAGTTCCAGTAACCAAGCACGAAGGTGCACACACACCTACAGTGGAATGGACATGAGCAACACATCTCAAAGAACAACAGTTACAAGATAAGTAACCACCTTTTTTTGATCTCTGAACCAGTAGAATAATAGTAATACACAGGAAAGACCATTTATCTATCAAGATATATGTAAGCACAAACAAATAGAGACCTAACAATATACGCTTGCATTAAAAAACTGAAGCCTATAGGACATGGCTGTTAGCTATTTACAAGGAATTTCCCCAATTACCATTTGTATATGT
>ML675641.1:2817579-2844579 GCA_007922155.1 Mesoclemmys tuberculata
CTAAAGATTGAGTTTATGTCATTCCAGCCTGTTAAGGCTGAACCAGTGTCACAATATGATTCACCCAGCAAGAGTATTAAAGCAACAGAAAAAGCTTTTTAAAGAGCACACTTCCAAATAGACATTCACAAGTATCTGTTACGGTGAGCACTTTAACAACACAGCCCAAAAGATAACATTCAGGCTTTTTCAATATCTGTCTCTTAACTATAAATTCCTGTGATCATATTCCAGCCAATTAGCGGGTTCTGAATGTGTAATTAAATTCAAGTTTTCTATAAATTGTCATTTCCCTTGTACAGATTAACATATCTACTGCTTTACTGGGCATGGACAAGGGCCATTAAAGTTAATCCTCATCTGTGCTTTCTTTTACTTGCAACCAGACTGATTACTGCAATCCAGAGGCAAAGCCCTTCAGTAACTGGTGCTGTAAAATATGTGATATTCTGGTCATGGAAAATGTTACTAGCATAATACAGGTTAAAAAAGACTAATATTTGGTCATCTGGTTTAGGCTACATTTCTCAACAATGCTGAATCTGATACTCAGGCAACTAAACCATCTAGTGCATCATTACTTGCACCTTATTAGTTTCTTCTGTTACTTTGAAGCTTAATCTGTTTATCCAATGTGACCTACCTGCAATAAATCATTACATGCTTTTCACCAATCCCATGTCTGTTTACATGTAATTTATAACTATACTAAACACCCTGGGAGAAATTCTGATTTACTAAGTGTTTACTAAACACTCCTTGTTTCATCTATTTTATCTGTGATTCTCCAAGGAAAAGGGAAAAAAATGTATGAGATTTTGATGACTCTCATGAGCAGAAAGTTGAGAAGCTGGAGGGTTAGCTGGAAAACCATTCTTCAACTCATACTACCAGAGATGGATAAATATAAGCTTCTCCCCACTTCTGATTCTGCTGTGGCTTTTTGGTGAGTGAAACTGCAAACTGTGGCAAACAGTGCAGAATGGCTTGTGGAGTTCAAGGACCTTTCCTGTGAGGTCAGCACATCCATGTCATAGAATAGATAATATGTTAAATTATGCCAGATCTACCCCTTTGAAAATTCTTTGCTTTTCATAATAATTTTATATACTCAATGTGGATTTTCTTCTGCCCCCAAAATACCCCTGCAGCTGTTAGCCCACAAGGGCGCTACAAGTCCCCCATCCCCATAATCATGATGGGAAGTTCCTCCCTTTTCCAAAGAGTAACTTAACAGAAGCAAGTGCATAAAGGCAATTTGGCCATAGGTGACAGTCCAGACCTTCTGAATCCCATTCATCTGGAGGAAGGCTCATTTTGAGTTCATTTTAAGGGAGTGTTAAATCATATCCCTTTTATCAAGAAGGATTTTTGTTATGTTCCAGCAAAAAATTAAAGTCTCACTCATAAATTTTTGAAATAATTCAGATCTCCCAGACTGACAGCTTTGCTCCTTTCTCCTTTGATGGGAAAAAGTCTATAAAGCTGTTCAGCCTGTGTGTTGTATATGTGCAACTTCCCAGGAGTCATGCTGAAAATCTTCTGTGTGTAACCTTTCAAAGCTCTGGCAGGAGGGTAGGTTTTCTGATGGCTAAATGACAGTTCACTGGGAAAGAATTTTAATTTTAATATTCAAATTTGCTAATAATAATAAATTGTATTTACACAGTGCTTTACATTTCAAACCACTGCATGAACATTCACTAATTAATCTTTGTTTTCGTGTTCAAAAGTCAATGCAGTACACAAAACCACAAATATACTAACAAGAGAGCTTTTAGCATAGATGCAAGTAAAATATTGTTGCATGATGTAAATCAGCTTCTAAACTGGATCTGTACAGGAACAGACAAGTTTAATGATTCAAGTCAACAGGAATTTTGTCTGAAAACAGTCTCAGTAAGAAGTCTGTAAGAACTTCAGAATTTGGTCCTATAAGGCTTATTCAGCACAACAGATCTGATTCTTAGAGGCATAGAGTTTAAAGCCGGCTGGGACCACCAGACCATCTAGTCTGACCTTTATATCACAGCCCACCAACACTGTCCAGAACCCGTACACTAAACTCAGTAACCAAAATTAAATAGTTCACAGGAGACTAGGCAATTATGTGCCACAGGCAGAGAATAGGTGAGATTAAGGTGCATCAATGCCCAAGGCCCCCACAATGGCAGAGAAATGATTTAGTGACATAACTCATGAGGTTAAGAAAGACGTTGTTCTTTTTGGTCAGGATGCCCGCGATCTCAAGGATGCATAAGAGATCTTCCCACAGAAGGCAACTGCTCAGGTGTAAGGGACAGAAAAAAGAGTGTAGGGGCAAAGGTTTTGGTACAAAATATTAATGCTTCCAGTCAAACCATGTAAATAGTAAAAACAAGAGTTCTGTAGCACTTTAAAGACTAACACATTTATTTTTTGCAGGCATAAGCTTTCGTGGGCTTTAACCCACTTTGTCAGATGCAGGGAATGGAAATCAGATGGGTGGTATCTATATATAGTCAAGGGGAAGGTACAACAATGAGGGGGGTAGGTAATAGCAAAGTCCATACAGTTAGAGTAGCTGAGGCCTATTCATAACCATTGATTAGAAGGTAAGACTGTGTGAACAGTGACAATTGCTTCTTGTAATGAGATAACCATTCCAAGTCCCTATTCAGACCCAGTCTGATAGTGTCAAGTTTGCAGATCAGTTCTAGCTCTGCAGTTTCTTTTTGAACTCTGTTTTTCGAATTTTTTTTGTTGAAGTATGACAACTTTCAAGTCGGCTACAGAGTGTCCTGGGAGAATTGAAGTGTTCTCCAACTGGTTTAGGAGTGTTTCCATTTTTTATGTCTGATTTGTGTCCATTTATTCTTTTGTGTAGTGAGAGTCCGGTTTGGCCAATGTACATAGCAGAGGGGCATTGCTGGCACATGATGGCATATATTACATGAGTAGATGTGCAGGTGAATGAGCTCCTTATGGTGCGGCTGATGTGGTTAGGACCTGTAATGCTGTCACTAGAGTCGATGTGTGGGCAGAGCTGGGAACGGGTTTATTTCAGGGATAGGTTCCTGGCTTACTGTTCTTGTTGTATGATGTACGGTTGCCGGTGAGTATTTGCTTCAGGTTGGATGGCTGTCTGTAAGCAAGGATAGGTCTCCCTCCCACGGCTTGAGTGAGTGAAGGATCATCTGCTAGGATAGGTTGTAGATCTTTAATAATCTGTTGGAGAGATTTATGCTGGGGGCTGTAGGTGATGGCCAGTGGTGTTCTGTTGTTTTCTTTGTTGGGTCTTTCCTGTAGTAGGTGACTTCTGGGTATTCGTCTGGCTCTGTCAATTTGTTTCTTCACCTCTGCAGGTGGGTACTGTAGTTTTAAGAATGTTTTATAGAGATCCTGTAGGTGTTTGTCTCTGAGATGTTTGTCTCTGAGGGACCGGAGCAAATCCGGTTGTATCTTAAGGCTTGGCTGTAGACAATGGATCGTGTAATGTGTCCTGGGTGGAAGCTGGAGGCATGAAGATATGTATTGCGGTCAGTTGGTTTTCGATATAGGGTGGTATAGTGTGACCATCCGTTATTTGTATTCTAGTGTCCAGGAAGTGGATTTCTTGTGTGGACTGGTCAAGGCGGAGGTTGATGGTGGGGTGGAAATTACTGAAATCCCAGTGGAATTCTTCAAGGGACTGTTTCCCGTGAGTCCAGATGATGAAAATGTCAACAATGTAGCCTAGGTAAAGGAGAGGTGCCTGGGGACAAGTTTCGAGGATGCAATGCTCTAGGTCAGCCATAAAAATGTTGGCGTACTGTGGGGCCAGGCGGGTGCCCATAGCTGTGCTACTGACTTGAAGGTATAGATTGTCTCCAAATCTGAAGTAGTTGTAGATCGGACAAAGTCACAAATTTTGTCAATAATAGAGATATATCATCGAGAACTAGACTTGAGAGGATTAAAGTCATCATTGGCCACTGCTGGCTGTCATGTTGCCTGCCTCTGAGACAAAGATCCCCCACATTGAGCTTTGAAGATCGGACTTGAGGTCAGAAGGGGCATGGCCTGATCATGGTCTGGCAACCATCATGCAGTTGTCTGTGATGTAGTTCACTGCACCAGATCAGCAATAATCCTTTGGAGCTATTAGATGCCTGGAATAAAATCATACAGTGTGGTCAGGGACACTCAGCACTGCGGAGCTGTCCTGTGTAAGTGTATTATTGTTGATGTTAATATACCCAGATAATCCTGGCAAGTGACCTACACCCACCTGCTGCAGAGGAAAATGAAAAACCCCAATGTCACTACCAATCTGACCTGGGGAAAAATTCTTCCTGATCCCGTACAGGTGAAAAGCTAGACCCTGAGCGTGTGAGCAAGAACCAGCCAGCCAAGCACGTGAGACAGAATGCTCTGTGTCACTGGAGAGCCCTTGGCCCACTCAGACCAACCTAGAGAAATACAATTCCAGATTAATAGATTCACACATTTTCAGGCCAGAAGAAACCATTAAACCATCTAGTTTATAAGATGGTCTATAAGATGAACTAGTCTATATAGGACTATAAGATGGATAGAAATCTGGCAAGATCATAGGGCTCAATGAGTAGTGATCAACGGCTCACTTTCTAGTGGCAGCCAGTAACAAGTGGAGTGCTCCAGGGCTCGGTGCTGGGGTCAGTTT
The DNA here is from genome assembly GCA_007922155.1 of Mesoclemmys tuberculata. Classification (NCBI taxonomy): domain Eukaryota; kingdom Metazoa; phylum Chordata; order Testudines; family Chelidae; genus Mesoclemmys; species Mesoclemmys tuberculata. The sequence goes on from ML675641.1 coordinate 2,822,243, forward strand.
TGTTCAACATCTTCATTAATGTTCTGGAGGATTGCACCCTCAGCAAGTTTGCAGAAGCCACTAAGCTGGGGGGGAGTGATAGATACCCCGGAGGGTAGGGATAGGATACAGAGGGACCTAGACAAATTGGAGGATTAGGCCAAAAAATATCTGATAAAGTTGAAGAAGGACAAGTGCAGAGTCCTCCACTTAGGACAGAAGAATCCCATGCACTGGCAGCAGGGGCTCACAGCAGGCCCTGTGAATCTCAGCATCTTCACCTTCTACCTGTAAGTGGCTGCCCTTCACATGGCAAGTGGAGTATGGGACAGGAAACCCAGATGTGCCAACTTTTCAGATGCAGTATACAAACAAAATAGTATTTGCTTCCCCCCCCCCAAAACACACACACACACGTTGTGCCTGACTGCTTACTTCCAGTTTCACATGTTGCTTGCTTGACTGGTCAGTTCGTAACTCTGGTGTTCATATCTTTGAGGTTCTCCTGTACTTGTGTTTGACTGAAGCATATCTTCCGGAAAGTAATCCAATCTTGATTTGAAGATTCCATGAGATGAAGAATCCACTACTTCCCCTAGTGATTTGTTCCAAAAGTTAATCACCCTCCCTGTTACAAATGCATGCCTTATTTCCAGTTTGAATTTGTCTGGCTTCAATTTCCAGCAATTGGTTCTTGATATGCCTTTCTCCACTCGATTAGAGAGGCTTATAATGCCTGGTATTTTCTCTCAATTAAGGTACTTAAACACTGATTAAAACAACTGTCAATGTTCTTTTGATAAACTAAGCAGATTGATCTCTATAAATCTCTCACTGTAAAACATTTTTTCCAGCCCTCAGATCATGTTTGTAGCTCTTTTCTACATCCTCACCAGTTTTCCAATATCCTTTTTAAAATGTAGATATCAGATTTGGACAGAGTATTCCCGTATCAGTCTCATCAGTATCATAGACAGAGGTGAAATAAATTCCCTAATCCAACTCACTACCCCCATTTAAGCATCCAAGGATCTCATTAGCCCTTTTCCCCACAGAAAGCTTCAGATTCTATTGTTGTAGTTCAAGCACATCAGTTGAGTTGCATGGCTACCAGGGGCAAAGTTTGTTTCAGACGTTTTTATATGGTTTTGTATATTTTTAAATGGTCAATGCAAATGTTCCTTCCACACCCAAAAGTGTGGATTTTTTAACTATAAGCAGAATAGAAAATATTATTTACAAGTGAACAGAATATGGTTAGATAAACTGTCTTTAATTACCAGGTAGAGGACAGAAAGAGTGTACTCATGTTAAATCAAGTTCATGCTAAATCTATGTTCACATCACTTGTTTAGTATACAGTTTTTAAACCCTGGTCTTTAAACCCTGTGAACTTGGCTCTATTTCTGCTAAATTAGCAGTTTTTTGCTTTAATGTGGATAGTGGGAAGTAAAGATTGCTGCATGCTATATATGAACCATCTGGAAAGAGTTAGAGTTGACGGGGTAGTTTGCATAACAGGCAACAGAGAAATGTGAGGAGATTACAGTAGTGTCTGGCAGTGTCTGGGACAGTTTTAGACTTTTGGCTGGAATCATACAACAAAATTCTCAGGTCTGAATTTTCAAAAGTGGCCTCTAATTTTGAGTGGTTCAGCATTTTTGTGCCCAATGTGCTAGACATAGGGGTTGTATATTAGAAGTGCTGAGCACCTGTCACTCTCACTGACTAGCTGGAGTTACTGGTGTTGGGACCACTGAAAATCAGGCATCAGGATCACAAATTTAAAAAATGACCCACATTTTTCCAGTATGTCACGTCTCTCAAGTTGCAGACCTGAAACTTAAGGCAGCCATAACTAGAATGCCATATGAAAATGTTGGTCTATATTTCTTGCTTTCTGATCTTAATGATACTTAACTTTCTTCTTAACTTCTACTGCTTATGAGTTCAGTCACTTCAAGTGGCACATTCTCTGTCCCATCCTAGTCACTTTGTGCTGTTCTGAATGCTCTAAGGAAGGGAATGCCATTCACAAACCCTTTGCTGGAGAGTCTCCTATGTGAGGGAGTCCACAGCGGGTGTGGGACCAGTAGAGCCATCGCCTATACCTCCCTTCTTACAAACCCATTACAAGGGGCATCCGGGGGAACGGCCAAAGTCTGATGCACTCCATCTACTTCCAGCTGACATATGGTTCCTAGGGGGCCACAGTCAATTGGCACAAATTAGAATAGCCTTTAAGCTAGGGTCAAGGCTGGGGTAAGGAATTAAGGAGTTATATACCCAGTCAAAACTGCCCTAGAATGTGTACAGAAAGTATGAGAATGTGGAACATTACCCTTTAGCAGCTAGTAGGGAAAACATTACAAGAGTCACTTCAAATCAGATGTAGAATACATGGCTGTTTAAAGATCCTAACGGAATAGGGATTAGATTGATCAAGTTTTAATAGAATTTAGTATGGGTATGTGCAGAAATTGCCATTTAGCAGCTATAATGCAAAGTGCCCCATGCTGTTACGTTTTTATAAAGTTAGCTACATTTTTTTTAACCAGTCAATATTTGTTATGACTTACTTTGTAAACAAGGTAGTGATCAGAGTTTCATATAGTAAGATAGTGTCTGTGAAGTACATGTTTTTGGAAACAGATGCCTGTATTTGTCCAAAACTGTCTTTCTCATAAGAGTATGGCTCCTGAGAGGTCGAACTTGTTGAGCTAATGTTTGAACCTGACTGTAAAATCATAACTCACTTTGGTGAGCCACCCCACTGAAACTAATTGTGTCTGTGCTCACCAGTGTGAATAAGAATTGCACGACTGTGCCCTTTCAAATTAGTGAAGCAATGCTTCATGCGACAACAAAAAGCCAAGGGAACTAAAACTGAGAAGGGATGTGGTCAGGACACTAAATTTATCCTCTTCTCTCTTGCAAATAAACATGGGAGCTTTAAATTTTGGGATTGTTGGGTGAAATATGATATCAAGTATACATTTATTATTGCTGTTATTACATTTCATTACATTTCTGTCACCAGCATAAACAGTACAAGTCTCTGCTGTTTATCCCAGCCTTCATGATTTCTTAAAAAAAATAAATAACTAAAAAATCATCCTCATTAACTTTTAACTTCCTGAAAGTAAATTAATGCCTGAATCTAAACATGAGGCTTGCAATATTTTCTACTGACATTATGCAAGCTTTCTTTTTACTGGAGTTTTGAGACAGAGGACAGAAAAAAATTCTGCAAACCACAGGAAATTAATACAAAAATATTAAAGATTTAGAATTTATTTATCTTTCAGATATGTAGCTGCAGGAGAATGTAAAAATCACCAAGAAGTATTCCAAAAGTGAAGAAAAAAAGAGGATAGGAGGATTTTATTTTGGTTATCACTTCACTAAATGACTTAATTGAAAATAATGTACTTTCAAACCAGCCTTCAGAAAGTAATCAGAGTGAATCAGAGCTACAACATTACAACCAACAGCACTTCATTGTACTGTAGGGTTCTATGGAATGTTACACATGTAAAGTGAAGCTGGCAAATTCTGTTTTGTTTCCAACCAGGAAATAGCCAGGAGACGACCCTAGTTTACCCTATTCCTTGCAAGTAAAGATCTGAAACTCATTACAAAAGCAGTAAGAGAAGAAAAGAAAAGCTAATGTTTCAGCAGAAACATGCCCTCAAAATAGATCTGTTCTTCCTACTTCTCCATGGACCAGGAACCCATTGCAGAAATACAAATCCAAAACAAAATGATTGTATCTACCCAAAAGATCTCAGACAAAACTTACCTTGGAACTTTCTATCTAAATTGGATAGATACAATTTAAGGCAAGATGGTTGAAGTGGGAGCAGAGACAGCTGTTGGAAATCAGAAATGGAAGGCAGGATACAAGAAGTGAGTTTTAAGTAGAGGATGTTAGTTTCCTTACAAGACATTTTGAATGGATGTAAAACAAAAAAATGTGTTCCAAATAATCATTTCAAAAAATTTCGAACAACTGAAACAAAATGACATTTTAAGTCAAAACAAAATGTAACTTTTTGTTTCCAAATGACATTTCATCTTAGAGGCATTTGGATTAATGTTTTTAAACCAAAAAACCAAAATGAACTTGCATTTTAAGTCAAAAAGAAAAATTTTGTTTAGTTTAAAGTTTTATTTAGTTGATTAGTGATCAATGGCCCGATGTCTAGCTGGCAGCTGGTAACAAGCAGAGTGCCCCAGGGGTCGGTCCTAGGGCCGGTTTTGTTCAACATCATCATTAATGATCTGGAGGATGGGGTAGATTGCCCCCTCAGCAAGTTTGCAGATGACACTAAGTTAGGGGGAGTGGTAGGTACCCTGGAAGGGAGGGATAGGATACAGAGGGACCTAAACAAATCGGAGGATTGGGCCAAAAGAAATCTGATGAGGTTCAACAAGGACAAGTGAAGAGTCCTCCACTTAAGATGGAAGAATCGCATGCACAGCTACAGACTGGGGATCAATGGGCTAGACAGCAGTTCTGCAGAAAAGGACCTGAGGGTTACAGTGGATAAGAAGCTGGATATGAGTCAGCAGTGTGCCCTGGTTGCCAAGAAGGCTATAAGCATATTGGGTTGCATTAATACGAACATTGCCAGCAGATCAAGGGAAATTATTATTCCCCTCTATTCAGCATTGGTGAGGTTGCATTTGGAGTATTGTGTCCAGTTTTGGGCCCCCCACTACAAAAAGGATGTGGACAGGTTGGAGAGAGTCCAGAAGAGGGCAACAAAAATGATTAGGGGGCTGAAGCACAAGACTTATGAGGAGAGGCTGAGGGAACTAGGTTTGTTTAATCTGCAAAAGAGAAGAATGAGGGGGTATTTGATAGCAGCCTTTAACTACCTGAAAGAGGGTTCCAGGGAGGATGGAGCTAGGATGTTCTCAGTTGTAGTAGATGACAGAACAAGGAGCAATGGTCTTAAGTTGCAGTAGGGTAGGTCTAGGTTCGATATTAGGAAAAAAATTTCACTACGAGGATGGTGAAGCACAGGAATAGGTTACCTAGGGAGGTGGTGGAATCTCCATCTTTAGAGGTTTTTAAGCTGCGGCGTGCAAAGCCCTGGCTGGGATGATTTAGCTGAGGTTAGTCCTGCTTTGAGCAGGGGGCTGGATTAGATGACCTCCTGAGGTCTCTTCCAACTCTAATCTTCTATGATTCAATGATTCAAAATGAAAGTTTTCATTTAAAAATTTCCTACAGGCAATCTGAACTTTTTTCACTGGAATTGACATTTTTGCATGACAATTTTCAGTTTTGATTACCATATTTTTCACTGGGAAAACTCTTCACATGAACAATTTAAGGATGTGGAGGATGCTTAGTGAGTAGAAAGCAAAAGCCAAGTTCCAAACATAGGATGTAGTATAAATTTAGAAATTTCTGTCTTCGTTTTTAGAAGTCCTGCTTTCACTTTCTTTCCTTCCTCTTACCTCTCCCCCCTTTAATTCAGCTACTTTGCTCAAAGTTCCAACCATGCCTAAAGCTTTGTCAAACCCCATCACTAGCTTCCCCTCACCTTCCACACCAAATTTAAACTCCTTATCCTTGGCTTCAAAATGCAGCACAGTTTAGCTCTTGCTTACCAGTTCTTGACTCTTTTAATTCTCCACTTCACCTCACTGCACCAGCTATCTTAACATTTAAGCTCCCAATCTCCTTTCTATGTCTTCTTCCCCCGATACCTGAACCACTCTACTCTCTGCATCTTCAAGTCCCTACTCATAGCACACTTTTCACTTGAGGCCTATGAACTGTAGTCTCCTCAAAGTACTAGAAAAATACTGTAAATGATAAAAAGGAAAGTAACACAAAACTCTCATCCTTGTCACTAGCAAGACTCATGCTACAGTTCACCACCAATCACTTCTTCCTGACTTTCATCAATACCCTTGTATTCACAGGGCACAGAGAGAAATTAGATAAAACCATAAAATATTCTTGCTTGAAGGTTGCAGTGTAACACTACTTTATTTCTTAGAATTTGAAACGATAACACAGAAGAACCCAAAACCAGAAAGAGAAACAAAGCAGACTGGTCCATAAAACAGAACAATAACTCAACCAACTTTACTTTAGACTGGCTTTCTCCAGACTGACTGTGATTGCACCCTTCCTTATAGAGCTCGCTGCCCTGCAAACAGGACCAGGAAACCCCTCCACACACATTCTTAAAGTGATAGCCTGCAGTTCCAACAGAGTTCTTAATACACCACGGATACATTGTATTAGGCTCTCATCCTTCAAAGGAGTCTGATTGCTTGGAGAAGTTTGCAGGATTGGGGCCTTAGAAGGCAAGTTCCTTGAAGAAGGGCCTAGTTTTATATTCATCTGTTTAGTGCTTAGCAAGTTTTGATGAGATACAATGAATAAATAATAATGTTCAAAAGCTAATCTCTGGTGCGATCGATATGAATCTAAACCAAACACCAGCCACAATAAATCAACCAGAGAGAGAGAGAGAGAAAGAATATACGAAAAACACAAACCAACAGGACTCTCCAGAGTCTCTATATCCTTTCCTGAAATGGATGTGTGAGCTGGGTAACTAGAGAGCCTAGCTATGGTTATCAATCAGAAAATTATCCCCTTAAAGCACTCACAGATGTAGCAACTTACGCTTCTCACATCATCATAAAAGATTCCAATAACAAGTCTTTAACCACTGGGTTTCTTAATGCCCATTTTGTGGCCTATTAATGAAAGTTTTGCTTGAGAATATTATCATAGTTCATTACAGTAACTGCAGAGTCACAGCTGGCGATTCTTAACCTTTCCTTTGTTACTAGAATGTTGCTTTCTTTTTATGTAATAGTTTGAATCAAGCCTCCACATGTGGTGCATTAAGATTGGATATTAAAAGCACTTGTCACTCAAAATGCTGTCAGCTTTTAAAAAACTTGAATATTTCTCTTGTTTTGACAAATATTATAATTAGCTCTTATAAGCTGTGCCTATTTGACAAATATTATAACTATGCCACATAATCTGTGCACAGAGGCTAAATTAATTTTTGGTGTAACTCCAGTGAATTCAATGGTACACAAGAGATGAATCTGGCTAATGCTAGCACCTTGAATTATACATCTGGCATTTATTATTTCTGACATCAGTGCAACCCAGCATTAGCACTAACCTATGAATCACTGTCTCCATATTTTCTCTTTCTGCAATGGATGCAATCAGAACAAATGGTTCATATTTTAGAAGAATGAAATGTAACAGGTTCTTTGCAATATTAACCAAAATGGGTGGTTAGGATCAGTTAACAGCACAATATAGCAAGAGTACCTGCAAGAAAAATCTGATAATAAAGTTGGAATGAATACCTCTTTCCCCTTCCCTTTCCCAACTGCTTGAACAATTAAGTAACTAAATTAAATGAGAATTTTGCCTGAGAATGAACAACAAGATGTGTCCCACTGCATTTTTTTCAGATGCCATATCTGATTAGGCCTCATTAATTGCTAGATTCATATCAAGATTCTGATCTACAAATCTCCACATGGAATAGATTCAATCTGTCTTCAGGACTGTCTCTTCTGGTGGGAGCCACCATATCTAGCTGCAGCAAGCACCCTTCCCAAAGGAGATCAGAAAAAGTCCTTCCCTTGCTATTGACAAATAGGTTTAATTAAACCACAAATCCTAGAATATGCTGTGGAGAAAAATTTTCAAAAACAGACTCTAAAAACTCTACAGATCATGGCTAACTACCCAATTTGCATGTGCAACTGTAAAGGCTGAGATGATGCCACTTTGAAATACTAGCCCTGTCTGCATAGTGCCATATCTGCATGGAAACATTTAAAAGAGCAAACTGAAACAAAAATGTTTCCCTGCAACCAAAACATTTTACACCTTCCTTTGGGACCTTCATAGACAAGTTACACCAACGTACAGTCTCTTGGACATCAACAGAATGAACATAAATAGTTCTATAGGAGTCTAAGTTAGTGAAAGGATAACATAGCACCTCTGATTATTTGGCTTTGTGAGTCTAACAGCATGTAAGGGACAGATTCTCTGAGCCACTCCATCCCCTTTGCCCCTCAGGTTCCTATTCCACCTTCCCCTGGCCCCCAACATCAAGGCACATCAAGGAGGGGGTGGGGAAGAAGTGGCTGGAGCAAACTGCACCCTGGCTTTATGTGGTTGGTAGCTGGTTGCCAGCTGGAGCAAGGTGGACCCAAGACACCATGACCAGGGCTCAGGCAGAGCATCAGGGAGCTATTACCAGGCTCCTGATGCCCTTTTCTCCATTGTGCTCTAGAGGATGCTGAGTGCAGCAGCTAATTTGGTTCTGCATATCTAAGTAAATCTGAGGAAGTCTGGAAATGGTCTAAACTGGCATAACATACGCAAAGCAGAGACCAGAAGAAAGGGTTTGTTTTACCAGCTTTGACTATAGTTTAAACTTATCTCTGAATGTGGCTCCGAATGTATCAGAGGAATAACATGGATAACTACAAACTGATTCAATCTAGGCTCTTGGTAAGGTGAGTGGTCAAGATGTAAATCAGTGACAATGAATTCATCAGAATTTAGAGACATCATACCCAGGACAGCAGTTTTATATCTCATCTGAAAGATGGCATATAGTGGTACCCAGGGTTTTTCAGAAGCCAAAGCAGTGGTAATTAAACTGTTTCAATCCAGGTGGTGTCAGGAGTAAATCAATAGGAACATAGCACTTCCACCTGATAAATAATTGATACAAACAAGTATATTTTTCTAAAACAACTATTTATTAGATATTAAGCACACACGCACATACGCAATAGGTTTAGGACATCCCAGGTATAGTTATCCACAGTCTGAGATAGTTTTGAGTGATCACCAGCCAGGCTTTCAGGGGCCTTCTTTCTGTCCAGTTGATGGAAGTTTAAAAGTCAGCTTATTGCTCAAAGAAAAGCTCCCTCAGACTGCTCCAAAGCATATTCTTTCACCTAAACTTTTATAGCTAACTTCAAACAAAACACATAACTTATCATGACTCCTAGTGGGTGACCAATTCTCCTAATTTCAGCAAAACTACTTATTATCTCAAAATATTTCTAGTATTTTTAGTCATAACAATATATCAGGGCACTTAAAACCAAGATTGCTATTCACTCACTCTCTTCCATAACTTTTTGTCCCTTCCTCCCATTCTGATTAGCAAAACTGGGGTATGCAGGTATCTGACCTTGCCTCACAAAGGCCTAAGATTATTTCTTGCTATGTGGTATTTGGTTTTCAGCTGGCAGGGGTTGAACATACAAAATGGCTAACTGCAATATCGTCAAGTTCTGGGGAACACGCAAGAATATCAAATTCTGGGATAACACTAGGAGCACAGTATGCAACAGAAAGCTAGAGCCCTTGGGTCAGCACTGACTCAGAAGAAAGACCTGTAAAGTCACTTCATTAAGCGCCTGGAACTTCCCTAGAGGTCTGGCCCAGTCCAATCTGGTTTACTGTAATTTAAGGGATGACAGCCTGAGACTGTAGAATTGCTGGTAGGAATTCATAAATTGTCATAAAAATGGCAATAATAGAGTAAGGCAAGCAAATCACTGGCACTCCAAAAACAATGGATGGAGAAGCTAGGCTGTTAGGGAGAAAGTACTGGTGTTTTAAATAACAGCAAAAAGAGCTTGGCTAGATACATTTCTCTTTGTATTCATCTTTTAAGTTTCCTCCAGTGTGAAGTCTTTGGGACATTATCTTATTTTTCTGTGGCTTGTGGAAGACAATAATGAAAGTAAACTAGTGTAAGTGTGAATTTTACTTGCTTTCCAGGTAAGATGATGTCATAAATAGTCCTATGACTTCCCATACGATCATATAGTAATGAGCTGATTTCAGTGTAATAAGAATTTTAATTTCATGCCACCCCTCCCTTATTCTAAGAGCATTTCACTTACAAAGTTTGTCACCAAAAATAATTCTCAAAAGCATAACTAGTTTATCCTCTATTGATGACAATGGTTTATCTTCAGAGTAGCCACATTAAAGCAAAATTCCAGTTTTCTGTTACTAAGGTGAATTTTTATTCTTTCTGACCTTTGTAGAGGAGAGAGTCCACCAGTGGGCTGGAGAAGGCACATTCAATGGCCAAAAACCCCTAAGTGTGCAGGGGTGGCAGCCTTTATTCAAGTTCTATGGCCTGTTCCTGGGTTCTGGGTGCACTATACCCACATGAAGTCTAATCACTTGGGTTTTATGCTAGTTTCCAGAATTCCTCCATCTTATTATGAATCTTAATAATGTTTGTCTGAAATTGCAAAATAAAACAAAATCTTAATTAAAATACAGACTACATATATAAAATAGGCCAATGGGAAAAAGAAATGTGATCATTTGTTAAATGCTGGGTATTATTTTAAAATACAATCGTCTATATTTAATATATTGAAAATGCTTCACTTGTAGAGTTTTTACTGGCAGCCTAACCACTTCCCTTCTCCCAGCTTGATGTTTCATAATATTGATGTGCCACATCTGCCTCTGTTTTTACTGTATAGTATATCAAGGGATGTGTTGTTTAAGTGGTTATGATGCATCAGCTCAAAGATAGTCAAGCCGAGAAAACCCCAAAAGTTGTGGTTTGTGGAGAAAAAATTCCAAGATTAAGAAAGTAGATTTATACAGTAAATTAAAAAAAAGTTTTGAATATATACCCTTTGCACAATACTTTTACAACCATTTAAATTCTGCTATGTTAATAATATAATACATATAATTTATTATATAATATTCAGATTCTTCTAAAAAGATATTCTAGCTCAGCCACAAGTTGTTGGGCTCAATGCAGAAATCACAGGGTGAAATTCTATGGCCTGTGTTATACAGGAGATCAGACTAAGACCTGATCTATGCTACAAGGTTAGGTCGACAGAACCCACCCTGTGTCAAACTGGTTGTGCATGTGTCTACACTTAAATATGTCTTCAAGTGATGCTCCATTATGGCAACATAGTAATTCCACCTCCCCACGTGGCATTGAGCCACGGTAAATGTACTAAAGTTGATGCAATGCAAATGTAGACACTTTTTTGTTGCCTATGTCGACCCTAACAGTTCCCCAACAGCTGTCCCACGATACCGAACACTGACCACTCTGGTCACAGTTGTGAATTCTACTACCCAGGGATCACAGAGACCTGAAAACCCTACAGATTTTTAAATGCCTTTTTCTGGTTGTCCATCTTGGTGAGCACACTCAGCAGCTCTCCATTGTTCTGTTCAACTGCCCAGCTGACCATGCCAGCTACATGTTTCAGATGCACTCTGCCCTGTAGTAGACAGGAAATATTAGATCTCCTAAGCCTGTAGGAAGAAGCAAGCACAGTTATGGACCAGCCATGGAAATGTGGACATTTTATGAGCAGATTGCTCACGGGATGCAGGAGAAAGGGTATGACGGGGAATAGCAGCAGCGCTGCATAAAAGTGAAGGAGCTATGTCAGGCATAACAGAAAGCTGGGGAAGCCAATGGTCAATTTGGGGCCAAGGCGTAGACCTGCCACTTTTACAAAGAGCTGCATGTCATTCTTGGTGGAGATCCCACCACCATCCCACTCACCGTTGTGGAGACCTACTAGGAGCCCGAGTCATAGGCCCCTGACGTGAACAGCAAGGAGGAGACGGGGGGACATGTAACTAGGGAGTCCAGCTATGCCACAAGCCAGGACCTGTTTGAGACTCCACTGCAGTCCAGTCAGTCCTAGCAGTTAAGCACAGGTGAGCCTACTGCAGGGAAAGGAACCTCAGGTAAATGTGTACATTTATTTCCCATTAGAATGGATGATGTCCCCAACTTACCAGGAAAGAGCTATTGATTTTTCATTAATTTACTTTCACTAGAAGAGATAGTGGTACAACACAGAGAGGTAGCATTGGTTATCTACTTTTCATTCCCATGTACAGTTAAATGGTGGGAGGGGCATGCAGAGTAGTTTGTTTACGTGCACAGCGTTGTCCCTTGAATCCTCCTGAGGGATCTCAATGTAACTTTCTGGGAGGTACTCTGTAATCCTCTCCCAAAGGTTTCCAGGGATGGCAGCCTTATTTCTTCCTCTGCGGTAGGACACTTACCCATGCCAGTCGGCAATAATTTTGGCAGGCACCATTGTAGCAAACAGGCTAACGGGATATTGGCCTGGGTGGCTTTGGGATGTCAGCATCATGTTGACAAATGCCTATGTTACCCTCGGGAGTGAGATGCCAGCTAAAATCACCACAGCCTGTGAAAAAAATGGCCAGTATTCAGTGTTATTGCAGACAGGTAACAAGTTTCCCCCTTTTGCTTCACAGTTATTATGTAGGACACAGCAGGCATTGATAACCACAGGGATATTTTTCTCACTGTAATAGAATCTTGTGAGTACACATCGCCAGCGCCCTTTCAATCTACCAAAAGCACAGTCAGCTGTCATTCCACACTTGCTGAGTCAGTAGCTGAATCTTTCCTTGATGCTGTCGAGGTGGCCTGATGCATGGCTTCATGAGCCAGGGTAGCACGTGGTAAGCTGGGTCCCCAGGAACACTACTGGCATTTCAACATTGCCAATGGTAATCTGCCAGTCAGGAAAGAAAGTCTCTGCTTGCAGCTTTCTGAACAGTGCCATGCTCTGTGAGCATGTGAACATCGTGCACCTTTCCTGATCAGTTTACGTATCCTGTAAAAAGATGGTCTTGTGCCAAAATAAGGATATAGGTGCCATTTATCACTCCACTACATTAGGGAAACCACACTGCTGAAAATCCATCCAGTATGTCCTTTACATTGCCTAGAGGCACAGTCCTGTACACCAAGAGACAATTAATAGCCCTGCATACTTGCATGACAATGGCCCCCACAGTGGATTTTCCAACTCCAAAATGATATCCCACTGACCTGTAGTCATCCAGCACTGCAAGTTTCCATGGTCAGATTGCAATTCGCTTCTTCACTGTCAGTGCAGCTCTCATTTTGGGGTCCGTGCCCTGGAGTGAGCTCAGCTCATAGATCCAGGAATGTGGCCTTGTACATCCGTAAGTTCTGCAGCTACTGCTCATCATCCCAAACCTGCATGACGATGTGATCCCACCAGTCAGTGCTCATTTCTCAGGCTCAGAAGTAACACTCCACCATCTGCAGCTGCTCCAGGAATGCCATCAACAACCTTGAATTGGTTCTCGCTATGTCGTGCAACAATCTGTCCACCACAAAATCATCATGTTCACTGCAGCTCTTCTTGCAGATCTGCAAATACTGGAGAATCATAAGTCCTGTGCTTGAAATGTTTATGACAATAGTGAAGAGCTGTGCCTCTTCCATACTTCTGTCAGAGATAGTGGTCAGAGACAAGTCCTGTGTGGATTTGTGGGATTTTAAAAGTGGCCATGAAAATTATGGGGTACGGATGGCATTATTAGATGGAGAAGGTTGCATGATGGGAACTTGATCCTGCAGTCCCTGTCATTCCTATACGATTCATTTCTGCCCCGCTATGCATTACCAAAGCTGGATGATGGTGAGTTGCATACTGGCATACCTATCCATGGTGGACCTCACTGTGCACAGACAACAGCACTCCTGGTGAGTACGTGCACTGCCACCATAAGGAGCCAAGTATGCATGTGCACATGCGATATACTAACTGTGGCAGCACTGTGCTGACATAACTTGCATAGGCAAAAGTTTGCAGTGTAGATATGCTCTAAGTGATTGTAATGGCCCCTTCTGAAACTATGAATCCATTAGGAGCTGCTGATTTGGCCTATTTATCCTAAACTGTGGCATAGTTTTGCTTTTTTATGTTAAAATGGCGGTGGATGATCTCTGTGTATAGTTTATCAGTTTCTTGTATTTACAGAGTCCTATATAAAAGTCAGATCATTATAATTGCTGATGCAGATATTGTTTTTTTGATTAAAAGCCAAGCCAACATTTTTATAAATTTGGGTGCCTGAAGTAGGCACCCAAGCCACATTTAGGCACTGCCACGAGTCCACCCACTACTAGGTGGCACCTCTGCCTGGCTGCATCTGGGGATTAGCTCCTTCCAGGTGCTGTGCCTTCCTCTGGAGGTCTCTTCACCCATCATCTTCTCTCACCCTCTCGATTCGCCAGGGAGTGGCTAAAGGTTCCATCACTGCAGCCCTCTTCTAGAGTCAGCTTCCTGGCTTTATCCTAGCCTCACATATTCCTTCCCAGATGGGCTCCATCTTCATTCCCTAGCTTTTCCATAGATGCAGCCTATCAGGTTAATTATCCTAATTTAACCTGCTCTGCTTTGTGTAAGGTGGACACCATCACAGGTGCCTAAATAAATGTGACCTGATTTTCAGAAATGTTGGGCGTCTGCAATTCCTACTGACTTCAGTGACACTGCCTAGGATAGTTGTGCTGCCCAGCCCAGTCCTAGACTTGTAAGAAGTCATTTGATCTGGAGGGACCCAGTAAGTTCCTTATATAGATGAGTGAAGAAGGGATTCTTTTCAACTTTAATCATGGTCCAGGCAGATGCTTTATTTGCTCCCATAAACTGATCTATGTCTCCAGAGGGTGTGGCTCTAGTCCTCTCACCTGCTCAGCTTTTGAATGCTTCTCTAGCCATTCCATCTCTCCCCCTACAGCAAGTCCTTCCACTACCCTCCTCTCCAAGTTATTTTGCCAGCGAGGTCCTTATTCTTAAACAAATCCAGCCTCAGGATGTAGTTACCCTCATTATACGCACTACTCTGTTCATTCCAAACTAATCCAGACAGTTATAGACTTGCGTATCTTTAGAATTACAAATGACCATAGAAATAAAAATTAGTATTCTCTTCCCCCAGTTTAGGTATGATCAGCAGGCAAATGTTGGGAATAGATTGTACTTTGATAAACACTGATGGTGTTGGGCTCTCACGTCATATCAACATATGAGGAGTCAACAAACGCTATAGGTGAACAATATGTCTGAGGTGAGACCAATGCAAGAACTGCAAGCCCGATTACATACTGGACAGATACGATTGTTCATGACAATTGCAGACTATTGTATCCTGAGCTGTTCATGTTTCTCACATCAGGTCTTGCTTCAAAGCGGTTAACGGTGACATGACAAATCTGCTGCCACCTTGCTCTGTCATGGGCTGTTGCTTCCCAGTTGATGGGGTCAACCTGACACACTTTGAAGTCTGACTGCAGCGTGTCTTTATATTGCTTGTACTGCTCACCATGAGAATGGATGCCTTGCTTCAGCTGATCATAAAATATGTCTCTGAGTATTCTCGAGTCAGCTATGTGAACAAGACACACAGACCAAGACAGCGGAGCTTTTATGAGCATGCCTTGAATGCCGGACATCCAACAAAGTTAAGGATTTTGATACTGGGAATCTTGTCCAACTATTTGACCCTGAAAACAGACAGAAGACAGCCCATATGAATTGGTTATGTCTCACAACCATATAGAAGCATTGTAAGCACAAATGCCTGTTAGCCATTTAGCTTACTGCTTATTTTGAAGCCCCTATTGCTCCATAGACAGAGTGACAGCATTCCAAAGAATTTGGAACCAGAGAATTTCATCCAATAAGTCCTGCTGTAGAGAATAATATTTCTTTATCTAGTACTTGTTAGACGTACTTAATATTATCTGTAATAATTTGAGGGTCAAAGTTGAAAGTGCATTGACTATTTTTTCAGTAAACAGTTATATTTTCTGTAAAATCAGGTCACTGAAGGTAACTAATGCAGAAGAGCACCTTTAGAGCTCAGCTTATAAACTGTAAACTAGTACTTAGATGATACAGCATTTAAACTTCAGTTAGTTAATATTAAGACAATGATATATACCAAGCTGCTACCACTAGAGGTCTCCATGTATCTCAAAAGATTCAAGTTCATGTAGTCTTCTTCACCAGACAGAAAAATCTACATTAGACTGCAATATATACTAAGCAAAAGCTTAATTCTCCCGTTGCCCAGTAATGGTCTCAATGACACATGAAGTAATTTTATCTTGCCACTAAGTTTGAATTATTTTTTTATTTTTAATTATGTCCAAATCAGAAAACAAGCAAAGATGCAGAATAGGCATGGATAGTTGCACATGTCTATCCCTGTCTGGGGTTTTTTGGACAGTTGTTTCAGCACAAGAAAAAAAGTGAGTGTAATATAAACATTTAAACAAAGTTTATGAAAGACGTAGGTAACATTTTTAAAAGCATGGCAGTGACTTAGACAGTTAAATCCCATTTTCAAAATTAACTTATGCCCAAATCCTCAAAGGTGTTTAGGCACCTAATTCCCATTGAAATAAAGGACCAGATCATTAAAGATATGTAGGTGCTTAAGGATGCAGATAGGTGCCTACAGGGATTTTCAAAATCAATGGTCGTTAGGCTCTTAGGAGCTTTTGAAAATCCTACGAGGTTCTAGATCCACAAAGGTACTCAGACACTGAACTAGAGATACCTAAGTCCAGCAGCATTTAGGTGCCATTAACATTCTCCAAGCCATCACTCAGCTGCCACCTACAGTCCCCTAGGCATCTAGGTTTCAACAGGTAGGCATGCACAAAGCCACCTAAATCCTGACACTCTCTCACAGTTTACAAGCTCTGCAGGGCCCTAGTATACACTGAGACCCCGGCAGGACTTTCAAACTAGACATTCCCCCATCTAAGTGGGACAGGTTCTCACAAGTGTTCTTACAGCACGCATCACCACAAAAGACAACTGGGTTGGTGGGGGTGCTGCAGTGGCATGAAATTAAGCAATGGAACATGTAGGCTTAATACCAGGAATAATTGAACTGATAGATAGATAACTGGGCTTTGGATATTCTCCCAAAGGAAATGATACACAATTTAGGACATTTAAACCACACTGGACAAAACTCTAGTTAGTATACTATAGGGAATAATCCTACACTGGCAGGGCAGTGGACTAGATCAGTGTTTCTCAACCTTTTTGATACCAGGGACCAGCTTCCCATACTGTGCCGTGGAGATCTCAGGGACTGGTGCTGGTCCACGGACCGGTTGCTGGGAAACACTGGACTAGATGATTTATGATAATAGGCCTGTCCACCTTTTATTTTTATGATCCCATGACTCAAGCAAAGGGCTATTTCCTTATTAGCAGAGATGTGAGTTGACTCTAGTGCAAAATAGCGATTCTCTGCAATTATGCTTCATCCAGTGTTCTCAAAAAAGAAAGCGTAACAAAGCCCATGATGAAATTGTGTGATAGCCACATCTACCCTTAATTAAAGACTTGTTTAATACACCACATAGTCATCTGCCCTCATGGAGCTCATTGTGGATAATTCACCAGGTAAAGGATTTACGATGGCAAGCTTTGTGGTCTACAGAGAAAGTGACAAATAATCATCAGGCCCCGCTAAGCGTCAACCCGGGTTTGATTTACCATGAAGGCAATGGAGTCTTCTGAACCAGTTTTGTACCAGACATGGAATTTGTGTTGCAGTGGATGTGGACAGCTAGAAACCATGACACATATTGTTGAGGACTGCAAAATGACTCAACTTCCAGGAAGTATTCAGGCCTTGAACATTGCTGATCAGAATGCTGTGGCTTGGTTTGACCGGACTGCATATACCAAATAAACAAATAGCGCAAACTACAGTATCAAAGTTTGTTTTTCTAGATGCACTTTTGAACAAACCAAACTGGTGAAAGGAAAGGGACTTTAGTGGGAGTTAAAGCCACTCACCTCCTCCCTGAAGGCAGCAGAACTGTGCTCAGATATTTATAAATGTGCAATCTCGGGCCTGGTCTACACTGGCAATGAAGGTCAACATAATATTGCTTATGTCGAACTCCTAAAGCATGCATCTACACTGGCACGTTAGTTCTGTTGACTTTAAGGGAAGTAAAAGTCGACCTAATAAAACCACCTCCGCAACTGACACAGCACATAATTTGAATTTCATGGGTTGAATTTGTGTCAGTGTAGACAGAGTGTTAACGTAATTCAAAATTAATGGTCTCCGGGGGCTATCCCATAATGCCCTGTTGTGACCGCTCTGGACATTCGCATTCTGCTGTTATGTGGTCACACAAACAGGAAATGGGTCCTTCCCTCAAGCCCTGGGAAAATTTGAATTTGAATTTCCTATGCAGCCAGCATAGAGAAAGCTTTGTAGCTGAACTCGTCATGGTGACTGCAAGGCCCAAACGCGCTCGAGCATGGAGTCAATAAGAGGTCTTGGATCTCATCAGTCTGTGGGGTGAGGAGTCCATTATGGCTCAACTCAGAGCCAGCAAAAGAAATATTGACATATATGGGAAGATATCCCATGGCATGTTGGAGAAGGGGCACAACAGGGACACGCAGCAGTGCCGCATGAAGATCAAAGAGCTATGGCAGGCATATCAGAAAGCCAGGAAAGTTAATATTTATTCTGGCTCCTTGCCCAAAACATGCTGCTTCTACAAGGAGCTGCATGCATTTCTCAGCGGCGACCCCATCACAGTGCCGCCATGCAGCATCAATAGCTCCTCTGGATCCCAGTCCAGGGAGAACAACAAGACTCTGTGGATGAGGAGAAAGAGGAGGAGGAGGAGAACAGGATGCAGGAGAGCAGGGTGTCCATTCTGCCAGACAGCCAGAACCTATTCCTGACCCCAGAGCAGTCCAGCAACAAACAGGACAGCAATAACGATCAGGATCCTGGTGAGGTTTTTTTTTCTTCTTAGCAGTTATGTCCTTGATCCAATGTCTAAAATGGCCTTTTTAATTGATGGGAAGGTATGCTCTGAGAATCATCCGTTGATATCTCCAGGAAATTCTCATGCAGGTAATCTGTTACCTTTTGCACAAGGTTTCTGGGGAGGGCAGCCTTGTTTCTTCTGCCACTGTAGGATACTTTTCCATGCCACATTGCAATCAGATGAGGTGGAATCATGGCGGAACACAACATAGCAGCATAAGGGCCAGGCCTGTACCCTGCTGCATGCAGCAAATCTTCCCTTTCCTCATGCGTTACCCTCAGGAGACTGAAATTGCTCATGGTCACCTAGGGAAGGTGGCGCACATTTAAAGTACCCAAACTATACAGTCGGTACCCTATATTCCTCTAGTCCCCTTTCTATGGGCATACTGAGTCAGTTCAATAATTGTCCAAAAGTATCTGATGATACAATTAACCCGCGGTGTCCTCTGATCAACTCTGCCCACCTCCTCCTAAACCGTTCCTCTGAATATAACCAGGGCATCCGGTCACCCTTCTCATAGATTAATTTTGGACTGTGGCTTTTACCAATAATTAAGCCTCTCTATAACAGATTAAAGGGCCCCTGGCTTACCATCTCTGTAACAGCAGAGCGACCTGACACTCCTGAGATGTTCAGAATGGAATGCAGATCTGGCTTAGCCTTATGCACACGAAGAGGAGTATTTTTTACATTGTAATAGTTGTTTCAGTTCTTTGGGTCTGCTAACAATGGCAACGTTGTGCATTTATTGTCTTTCTGTAGACACCATGGCCTCGGCCCCACCCCGCCAGAACTGCTGCAGAAAGACTTTCCCAGATCAGAAAGAGGAAAAAAAATCACAGGATGACTTATTTAGCAGGCTCATGAACGCCTCTATGGCCTCAGAGACAGAGCTCCGAGCGCGGAGGATGTGCTTGTCCCAGAAACTGGATATGGATATGGAGCATAAAAGATCTACACAGGAGCAGGAGTGCAGTACGCAGCAGGAGATGCTGTGAATAATACAGGATCAGACTGACATGCTCAGGCATCTTGTGGAGCTACAGGAAGAGCAGTGGCAGGACAGAGTCCCTCTGCAGCCCCTCCAGAACGCTACTCTGCCTATCGCTTTGCAGCCCTCCCCTCATCCCCAAGCAGCCTAGGAGGAGATTGGGCAGGCTGTAGCACATGGTGCACTCCACCCCAGTTGAGGCGAGCAGAAAGACGTGGCAGCCCCGTTGAGAACTGAACTGCAAGCACCCACGCTTACTTAGTATCACTTTAAACTGTGAATTAACACTCCCCTCCCCACCCACTGGAATGTTCATCAATAAAACTCTGCAGCATTTCAATACATGTGTTTTTATTAATTCATAGCTTGGTTGGGGAGGGCTTTAAAGGGTGCTGATATCGATGGCAGGGGGATGGGAAAGAAAGGCAAAAAATATACAGAAAACATTACTGCGGGTCATTGCAGAACTGCTTTTTCAATGCTTCCTGAAGGCGAAGCACTCCGCGTTTGGCTCTCAGTGTATTGCTGCCATCTGGCTGCTCAAAATTTGCAGCCAGCCTTTCTGCCTTCACAGCCCAACCCTGGGGGAACTTTTCCCCCTTCAATCAACACACATTATGAAGGACACAGCACGCAGATATAACTAATGGGATGTTTTTCTCATTCGTGTCTAGCCTAGTAAGGAGACATATCCATCTGGCCTTTAAATGCCCAAACGCACATTCCACCACCATTCTGCAAGTGCTGAACCTGTTATTAAAATGCTCCTTGTCACTGTCGAGGTGCCCAGTGTAGGACTTCATTAGCCAAGTGAGCAAGGGATGAGCAGGATCCCCCAGGATCACTATTGGCATTTCCACATCCTTGATGTTAATTTTTTGGTCTGGGAAGAAAGTGTCTGCCTGCATGTTCATAAACAGATCTGAGTTCCTAAATATGCGCACGTCATGCACCTTTCCAGACCAGCGCACACTGATGTTGGTGAAACGTCCCATGATCCACAAAGGCCTGCAACACCACTGAGAAGTATCCCTTCCGGTTTATGTACTCTGTGGCAAGATGGTCAGGTGCTAGGATAGGGATGTGTGTACCATCTATTGCTCTGCCACAGTTTGGGAACCCCACTGCGACAAACCCATCCACTATGTCCTGCATGTTTCCCAAAGTCACTGCCCTTCAGAGCAAAAGTCTATTAATGGCCATGCACATTTGCATCATGGCAGCTCCCATTGTAGATTTACGGACTCTGAATTGATTCCCAACTGACCAGTAACAGTCAGGGGTTGCCAGCTTTCACAGAGTGATGGCCACTTGCTTCTCCACTATCAGAGCTGGTGTCAAGCTTCAGGGCCGGGGACAGCTCCGTGCAAAGTTCAAGGAAAGTGGCCTTTTGCATACGAAAGTTCTGCAGCCACTGTTCATCATACCACAGCTGCATAACGATGCGGTCCCACCAGTCTGTGCTTGTTTCCCGGGACCAGAACTGGCCGCTCCACCAATTGTAACAGCCCGCAGCAATCGGGAATTGTTCCGCTCTCTGGCTTGTAGAAGGGCAGCCTCGGTGATATTGCTGTTGTCTATGCTTCAGGTTCTCTCTCGCCTTTGAAAATAATCCAGGATAACCCGCAATGTATTTCTGATGCTCACAATAATAGTGCAGAGTTGAGCGGGCTCCATGTCTCTGCAGCAATGGCGAGAGCGCAGCATAAACAAATGGCATGAAAACCAGTTACTGGTTTGTTTGGGGCAAGAAGGGAGGGGGAAGGAGTGTAGGATCATGGGATGATGAAAATCTTCCCAACAGCCACCGTGGCTAGTTGCACTGTGGGATAGCCACCCACAGTGCACTGCTTTGAATGTCGACCCAAGTGTGGCAAGTGTGAACATGCTCCTGCGACTTCTAAAAATCAGCCTGTGAAAGTCGATTTAGAGTAAGTCTACTTCACTCTGCAGTGTAGACATACCCTCTGTTCTAATCCAATATTTACTACTAGCCTCTTTATTACAATAAATATATCTAATCTTTTCTTTTTGACCTTAGAGCCAGTCATAATCTGGAACATGGCCAACAGCAAAACTACATTTTAGGACTATTATAGATCAGATTACTTAGCCTGTCATATTTCTGTATTAAGTACCAAACAGTAGTAGGCACTCCAAGTTAAAACGGTGTCCGCTTCATATTTTACAATTGAGCACTAAACCACTTGATGTTCTGCCAATTCCAGTGTCAACTCAGGCATGGCTGCCAATTTCAGAAAGTTTGTGACAATGCCTCATAACTGGCTTGCCTTTATATATTTAATTGACGAGAAACATTCAGCTTCTGAATGCAATAAAGCAGCAAATGACACTTACATATTTAGAGATAATCAGGCAGAATGCCTGATTTACTGCTCTATTTTTCTTGTTCTGTGCAGGAGGATTCATTGTTTATATTATTAATGACACCCCCTCCCCCAATATTTATTGAATATACAATTTAAAAAAAATACATTCATCACCTTGCCTACTTGAATTGTATATTGTCGCCCTACTCTTTGCCTGTTACCTTACTAGTGCCTGATCTTAAAAATAACAGTGAATAAGCAGATTGCTGCACCCGCACAACAATCTACCGACGACTA
>ML675641.1:2844979-2912324 GCA_007922155.1 Mesoclemmys tuberculata
GACTACAGCACCTGAGATTATAATGTGCTCTTCTTTGCAGGGAGCACAGCTTCATGTTTATAGAGCTCCTAGCATAATGTGGTTGCTACTGGAAACAAACAATAAAAACATATAAATAATATTTATTATTTGTGGAGCGCCAACTCTTTGCTTGACATGGAACTGCATATAGGGTAAAAACACAGCGCCAAAGTTTGCTCTCAGTTATACTCAGTGCTTAATTTGTGCCAGGACTTAACCCCCACAACTCTAGGCTTGACACTTCATAGCCCTGGCACCTCGGGGCTTGCTGCATCAGTTATGACTATAAAATAATTGCTTGAGCTTCAGTACATAATTGATTTAGCCCCTCACCTCTTTCATTACAAATTAAGCACAGGTTACACCAGTGTAAAACCAGAACAACTCCATAGAGTTACTCTAGCTTTATACTGATTTAACTGAGATCCGAATTTGGTCCTTTGTTACTATCCAAAGATATTACTGTCTAAGACACCGACCCTGCAAACAGAACAATACATATTGAGCCCTGTGGAATTCCATTGATGACCTCGCATGCTGGGGCATAGTATTAATACTAAGTCCACTAAGCAACTCAAATAACACATTTTAATATTTTCATTGTTACTCTTAGATCAACACTCAGTGAATGGTGGTTCTGTAATGCAATCCTGAACTTGCTCAAAAAGTAAATATTTGAATATGTGGTGGACAAGTACTCCAGAGAAGGGACAGAACAAGAAAAAGCTCTCAGACAATGCACGCTAGCAATGGCTCTCAAACCTTTTGAATTGGTGATCCTTTTCATACGACAAGCTCTGAGTGCAACCCCCTAGCCCCTATGGACTCCCCACTCCCTCTTTGCCCCTAACCCCTGCACCCTCTCCCGCACTCACCTGGGGAACTGACCTGCATGCATGGAGTGGCTAGTATTGCTGCTCATTCCTCCCTCCAGCACTGCTCCTCCATGCACCTGTAAGGGGCTGTGAGGAGGGGAATAAGGAGCAATGTCTACTCCCTGCATCCAGGTCACTTTCCCCACCTGGGCTGTGTAAGGGGAGGGCAGAGAGCAGCAGCTCCTGATGCTCACCTCACAGCACAGCGCAGGTGGGGAAAGTGACCTGGATGCAGGTAGTCCTGGAGTTGCTCCTCGCCCCCCCTCACGGTTCCCTGGTGGGGCACGGATGAATATTGCAGGGACAGCAGTCTCTGTATGTCACTATTCACTCCCCCCATCTTCCTCTGCCAGTAGAAAGCGGGGAGACTCACAGTTCCACACCTGGCTGGGGTCGGGGCTTCCAGCTTGCAACCCCCATGACCTCTGTTTGAGAAACAAGGCACTAGACCGAAAGTAAAATCTGCTTGCACCACCTGCTTGCTGAAAACATAAAGCTCAGTGTGATTCTTGCTCACTTGCATAACACCACAGTATACTTTTAAGAGAAAAAAATAACTCCCCATTGTTGTTTTACTCTGTTACAGTTATTTCAAATTAAGATGCTTATAAATATGAGTTTTTCACTGAAGATTTTATATATAGTACATTCCAGATAAAGAGCCATCTTTATAACTAGTCATCATAAGATACAATGCAAATATATTAAGGAATACAGCTGCATGAGATTTTTGCTTTTGGGAATCCCTCACCTGACTAATAGGGTCTATTTGGTTGGTGAGCAAGAATGTCTTATTTACAATGAGTAGGAATCAAGAGCTATTGAATGATACATGGCAGTTAATCAGAAGTTCTAAAAAGACTGAAAAATGAGTCCATGCTGATAATTATAAACTAAATCAATATGTCTTTTAATTGGCTCAGATTGTTAATATCATTTTAATGTATTCATTTAAGTAATGTAATCAATTAAATCTTATATGCAATCTGGGCCAATATGGGAAGTGAAGGCAATTTTACCTTTACTAAAGTATTTTGCTAAATTTTGGCCTGTATGGTGGAAGTCACACTATGATATGAAAGATAAATAAAGCAAGCAAGAAAGAGCTACTTCCATGTTGCAATGACAGAATGCTGAGATCATCAGATAACAGAGCTGACGGCAAGAGCAAGAAAATGGAAGCCAAGGAGTACTTTTAAAAACATTGCAAAAAACCATCAGTTCATTGAAATCTGGAGTTTGAGAGCAATCATTTCATGTGGTCTTTAGTTTATCCTGGCAAGATAGTAAGAGCATATTTTTTAACATTAGTGACGACTTATGATGTTGTAGGGGGTGAGTAACAACATGTATTTGTAAAGACTTCTAAAATATCGAATAAACCAAAATGCATCTGTACATGATTTCATAAGAACTTCTCCAGATGCCTTCCTGAATATTTACAAATTGCAAAATTAAAAAATTTTCATTATTATGTAATATACTGAAGAAGGTGGTGAAAGGGTTGTTTACTTAGTTAGGGGGAAATCATCCTGGCAAGGTGATCCATCGGTCTCTCTCTATTGCCTGTGAGCTCTGCCAGTACAATAGAACCCCCTTTATCTGGCTCTTCATATTAACCAAACAACCAGCTCCCGCAAGTCAGAAGCGGGCAATCTCTCCTGTGTCCACTAGATGGCACTGCAGCCTGGCACGTTCCCATTCTCTGGCTTCTCCAAATGTTTTATTCTCTGATCTGACCCTGGTCCCAATTAAATTGGATAAATGGGGTTCTGCTGTACTTTGGGTCAGGTTGCTGTGGGAGAAGTTTTCAGAACCACTCTTCTGCATATGATCAGTGTTCCGCAATAGCTTTCCCTATGTATGGGGCTAGATTTAAACATATGTAATTGGCTCAAGGTCCCTTTTTCAGACCAAGCTCCTTGTTCTGCCTCCCCTGATTGTACACAGAAAATAACTGGCTGGGACTAACATTATCCCAAACATAGACAAAGGTTGCAATAGTAAAATCAAAATTGTATTTAATCTCTGTTTTACAGAAAGCATTTGATGTCACTGATAGGCCAAAGACCATGTAACTCTTATGCTAGACCTTCTAAGAACCTTCATGTTTACTGTTGTCAAGAAGTTAGGGGCAAAAAATCCAGCATTCTGTGGCTCACTGGCAAGAATAAGTCATATGTAATGTGTGCGCTCAACATTCATGCTGTCAGTGCATGACACAGACAGCAGTTAGGCTTTGATTATATAGTTGGACCAGATGCATTGGAAGCTCCAGAAGCTTGAAAGCTTTTATCTTTTGGAGAAAATTTCCTAGATTCACTTGACCAGTGGTATCCTTTTACAATTCTCTGGTCCAAAAACCTCTGCCCTAGATTGCTAATTTGGGAGTTGCTTGGAACAGTGAATGGAATACAGTTGTATCTAATATTAAAAAAGCAATTATAGACCTGAGACTACAGCTTATTCACCAAAAGACACTTTTTCAAATATAGTGGTCCTCCCAAAGGCTAATTAATGGTAATGGGCCTCATAAATGCTGACTGCTGTTTGAAACATAACTCTCTTGGGGCTATATTAGCTCAGATGTTTTGAGAGTGCCCCTGTACCAAGAATTTCTGGTATGAGGTGGGTCAAAAGACCAATTTGATATTGGATGCTCAGTTGAAGGTCTTTTCCCTAAATTTGGCTCTTGGATGTATTCCTGATACCTGTAGATTACCTGGTTACAAGGTGGTATGATTCCAACATGCAACTTTAGCTGCTAAATATTAGTCCTGCAAAAAATGGAAAAGTCGATCCCCGCCAAACACTGATCCTGGCTCATAGCTAGAAATGATTGTCCCTGAAGATCGATATGTCACTTCCCCTCACCTCCCTTTCTCCGAACCCTCTTTCTTTTCTTTACTTTACTTTACCTAGCTCACCATATGGTGATGAATCTGGTATTTTGGTATGCTTATTGTATTTGGGAAAATTAATAAAAAATGAAAATACAAAAAACCCAACCAAACCATAAACAAACTAACCAGATAGCAGCTATGCTGAACAGAGTGAGCACAGGTTAGGATTTTTCATTCCTATCATCACTGTGATGCTAAAAGTATGGCAAAAAGCTTATGTCGTGGATGGGACATGAAATGCTGTAGTTTTCCCTCTCACAGGGTATTCAGTGAATTACTCCTCCCATATGGTTCCTTACCTATGTTTACATTTGTAAAGGATAATGAATTTGTTGGACATTCCAGGGTGAGGAAGGGGGATTCATTTGATTTTCTGAGTACAAGATATAAGTTCAAAGCAAAAGACAATGGGTATACACAGGTTAACTTACTGAATATAAAAGTAACCTACAGGGCATAAGATAAGTACTCATTTGTTTGACTACAGGAAGGTATGATATAACTATTCACGAGATGCAAACAGCAGTATCAAACATAAAATAGGTCGTAGTTTCTTAGGTTGTTAATGGAATATGATAATATAATACACATAAATATATTTTACATATGTATTATATATACATATACATATAATATTATAGATATATTATTTCATTAACAACGCAAGAGATGTCAATTTTACCAAGCTAAACGGCTCAGAAGATTGAAGCAGAAGCCTACCTTTATTAGGCTACTTTACCCTTACTTTGGATATTTGAACACTGAGATGAGGAACGTGAGTGAATTTTCCTTTGGTTTTGCCAAATATACCAGCATCTAAGGGGGCTGCTGTGTATCAGCAACTAGCTGTAGGAAAAAGAAAGAACGTGATCTAGTAACTAGAGCAAGGGATTGGAAATCAGGATTTCTTTGGTTCTATGATGACATGATTCTGACCAAGCCCCTTTTGTCTCTCTGTGCCTTAGTTTCATCATCTGTAGGATGAGTTTTCTACTACTTTCTGCCACACAGGGCTGTTGTGTGATAATTTTGTAATATACCTTAAGCTCCTTAGATGTCTGTCTGCCTATATCATCTGTTGTCTCTTGTCTCATATTTTGAATATAAACTTTTTGGGGGCAGGGACTGACCTTCTGTTCTGTGTTTGTACACTGCCTAGCACAATAGAGTCGTGGTCCATAAGAAGTGCTCCTAGGTGCTATGATTATGCAAATAATAAATAATAATACTGAGGACATGTATTATGATATATTCTTTTTTTATCTGGGATTGAAATCTATTTTGATACATACTAAGACTAGATTCCACCTCTGTGCTTCAAGTACAATCAGCCAAAAGTAAAATTGTCCATTCTTGGCCATACCATGGCCTCTTTTAAAGAACAATTTTTCTTGCTATTTGGCCAATAGTCCTTCCTGTTGGGATTGAGTTTAGGCCAAATCTTGACATTTAATATTTGCTCTGTTTGTACTCAGGTGAAATTCCTATTGAAGTCAATGGACCTGCTTCTCCTCTCACACAATGGAAAATCAGGAATCACTCAGTTAAAATCTGTCAAATTACATTAATATAAAACTGATGTGAGATCAGAACAGACCTTCTGATTTCAGTGGGAGTTTTGCCTGTGTCAGGACTGAATAGATGCTAAGTGCGGTCTTCAGGATTGGATCGATGATGTGTGAAGTGCTCAGTGTCAAAGAGACACTCA
Organism: Mesoclemmys tuberculata; assembly: GCA_007922155.1. Taxonomy (NCBI): domain Eukaryota; kingdom Metazoa; phylum Chordata; order Testudines; family Chelidae; genus Mesoclemmys; species Mesoclemmys tuberculata. The sequence continues at coordinate 2,850,487 of ML675641.1, forward strand.
GAATGTTGAAAATTGTTAACAGACAATCCAATTAAAAGCCAGCCAAATAGATTATAGAAAAGACAAATAATATATCACAAAGCCAACTGAAATGTCACTGTTTAACAAAAGGAGATCCCAACCAGGGGACTATAGTATTTAGAACTAAAATACCTTTACAAGAGGAAAATTTTTATTTTTTTGAAGAAGGATGAGCTGAGAGGAATGTTACAAGCAGTATTTTGCTAATCCAAGGGCACGCCACAGCACAAGCTTGATCACCCTGGAACCTAAGGCATGATTACCTAACAACAGAGGTTACAAAAAGTACTGCTTCCATTTTTTCATGTTGTGATAAGAAGGTAAAATGGGAGACAACCAATCAAATGCAAATATGTCTATTAATCCAGCTTTCATTTTAGAGCTAGAGCTCGCAGCACTATAATACCCCCAAATCATTCAGGACACGTCATTTACATAGTCAGAGAATAGAAAGTTGTGGCAAAACAATATGGAGTCCCCTCAGTTGCTAGGTGATGATCCATATTGATAATAGAATGCCTGAGTAATTTGTCTAGCCTTTTGCAGATGCGAAGCATTTTGTTACTATTTTATTTTTAAATGGTCTCTTTTCTTTCAGTGATTCATAACTGGATGTAAGTGCTCATTATAATTGATTTCACTTGACAGTAATAATCACAGTATTTTACTTTTATCCCAAAGGATCTCTAAAATATTTATTCCATTATAGAAAAGAGTTATAGGACTAAGTAGTGATAAAATCATGAGGGTTGTATAGACACTAATTAGGTTTATATAGATATTACTCTAAAAGCCTATGCAAAGTATAGAGAATGAAATCCTTTCTACAGGATATTTTAACCAGCCAGTAGATTATAATACAGATTTAGATCCCTGATATTGAATTCTAGAGGTGGTTTAAAAATTCTATAGAGACAAAGTATACACTCAGAGAACCTGGGAAACAGCCACTTCTAAGTGGAAGGCAGCAGCCAAGAGAACAATTGAGAACAGCACACTGCACAATAAGCGAAGAGGGAGAAATTTTGTCCAAGGACATTAAGGCAATTCTTTATTCTTATAAAAATTGTCATGGGAGTTTTTAATGTCCAGGTAACATCTCAGTTTTCAAGATCTTAATTAAGAGAAAAAACACAATTAACTGGCTGGATCTCAACTAGTGCAACTTGTAAAGATGAAGGGCTGAATTGGACCTAAAAGAATACGAACCTGTTGCTCACACAGTGAATTATAGATACACCACGTTGTTAAGGAGCCATGCCCCACTCCTATTGTCTTCAGTAGGAGTACTTGCAGGAGTGAGCTCCTGGTAATATAGTATTTGTTCAAAATTCAAAGTTTGTTTAAAACCCTAACCCCTTCTTGTGTGATTTACATAGGAAGGAAGGTAAATGAGATTTTAAAAGATCTTTGGAAAAATGTGCTGGCCCCTTCTCCCTTTTGCTTCTGATTTCAGAGTATGGTGCTATGATCATTAATATTTTCTTGTACATATCTACTGCACATTGCCTTCATTTTGATCAAAAGTTGAAAATATTTTTCAGGAGAAGCATGCTTCCCCCATTTCCCTGGACTTTTATTCGCTTGTTTCTAGCTGAATAACCTAATAAGCATAAACACTAATTTGCTTTACTACAGGCACCAGTTGTGCAAGGATTTCTTTTGGAGGTGAGTAACAAAAAAAAGCAAAAAAAGCAGCAGCTTCAAAATTGCTGAGTCCTGTGGCACTAGTCAACCCTTACTGGCAGCAACAAAACCACTGTTAGTGTTATATTTCCTGTGGTGTTGTCTTGCTACGCTCGGTCAGAGAGCATGTCACCTCTTAGCCAATGGAGCTGTAGGCCTCCCGTTTCCTTTTCCACAGTCTAACAAGGAAGGGACTTGCTGTCTGTGCCAACTGCATTCATAATCCAAATGGCAATTTTTGTGGTTACCATTCCTGGCAAAAATCAGTGGTTTGGTAAACAAAAACCCCATGTGTGGAGAGCAGGAACGAGCTGTTAGGGCCATCCCCAGATTAGTTTATTTTACAGCATCAGTGCTGTATGGAGCTGAATTAATAAGAGCCAAGTGCTGTCATTTTAAAAAAAAACCCTTATTAATCATGATTAGTTATACAATTTTCTAGAGTGATAACCAGGAAATAAAGAGTTTGAGGGCCTGATCTTGGCCTCTGTGCCAGCCCATTTGTACCTTGTCAGCAGTGCAAAGGAAATGAAAAGTTGCCCTAATGGGTTCGCTAGGGATTCCCCCAGTGTGGAACATACTGAATTTGAAAATCCCTGGTCAGTGTAATAGCGCTGAGGCAGCTGTTGTAAGCAGATGTTACTTAAAAGAGCCCTGAAAGTGTTCTAAGTTATCCAGGGGCCAAGCCCCAGGGATTGGTGGGGTACAAGAGTGGTTTAAAACCATGCTTATCCCAGCAGCATCAGAGCTGGGTTCAGCACAACCCTCCTCTGGCCTGTTGTCTTTTTAGGGAAAAAACAGATGTGAAAAATAATGGGCCAGACTATATTCTTAGTACAAAGCTGGAGTAAATCTTCTGACCTCCCTAGTGTAATTGGCAGCAGAATTTGGATCAATGTCTATAAAAGCCTGAGAGAATTGAGAAAGGAAAAAGAATGTGCAGTGGGATCCCATAGTTATTTTTCTTGTGCAGGTTTGGTTAAATGACAGGGCCTGACCCCAAGGTGCTTATCCTTCCATGAACTTCAGTACCAAGCCTAGCCCATCTCTAGAGGCAATGTGCTCCTTGCAGGATCCCCCAATGCATTTTGTGCTCGAGCATTGACCTCAAACTGGAGGCATTTGGGGAAGCTGAGGAGCCAGGAACAAGCTTCTAAGGGAATTTTGACAAATAATACCATTGATTCAAACGTCTGGTAAAATGCACAGTCAGAAAATATCTCCAGCTGGGCATTCCAGTTTCAGCTGAGAGTTTCCACTCTCTCTACACTTTAGGCAGTACTCTGCCAGTGAATAGGTCACAGCTGATCAGACTCCACTTGCCCAAAATTACGTCACTGCTTTTACTTACAAGTCGAGGAAATTGTGGCTGAGGGCCACTGAACAGAGAAGGAGAAAGTACAGAGTGACACTGCCCTAAGGGGAGATTGCAGCAAGTTGCTGAGCAGTAGATGGCATCGTTATGTACCACTTCTAGAGGGGAAGTTCACACAAAGACAACCCCAGGAGTAATTTATGCCAGATCACTGGGGGGTTAGCACCTCATTTATTACGCTTTAGAAGCCAGGTCTTTAGTTTTATGTCTTATCTGCAAGATGGACACTTATGGTGTTAACCTCAGTTTATTCTGTCCGAGTACGTGAAAGAATAAGGGTTCACTTTTGTTATGTTGTATGCTCATGTAGCAGCCCTCCCCAGTAGGGCACCAGGGAAGTTTGAATTGAGGACCTTCAGCATTTCAACAGAGACAGCCAGCCAGCCCTCTGCTGCTTGAGTCCATTAGCAGGCAACAGAAGCAGTGGCTACCACAGAGCAGACATGACACATACCCTGTGCTGGAGTAAGATGACCAGATGTCTTGATATTATCAGGACCATCTGTATATTAGGGGCTTTGTCTTATATAGGCAACCTATTCTCCCTCACCCCCTTCCTGATTTTTCACACCTGCTCTCTGGTCACCCTAGCTGTGGGTTACGTTTCAGTTAAAGGGTTAGTTAGAACTGGAGCAAATGACACTTAGCATTAGTAACACAGGTCAGAGCAAACAGTCCTTTCTGTTTTTCTTCTGTCCTGGGGAAGGGACTCTGTGCAACAAAAACAACACTAGACTCACAAGACTGCAGGTGGGAGACACGCTACATTATTCATCTGCACCACAGACTGAGTGAGGAAGGCGGGGGATTTCCACTGACAAACAGGAAGTAGGCTGGGGTGGAGCTTGCCAGCATCCCCTAGTACAATGGGTAGGCCAGATCAGAGATTTTTAATCAGGGGTATGCGTATCTCTTGGGGTACACAGAGCTCTTCCAGGGGATACATCAACTCATCTAGATATTTGTCCAATTTTACAACAGGCTACATGGAAAGCACTAGCAGAGTTAGTACATACTAAAATGTCATACAGACAATGACATGTTTATACTGCTCTATATACTGTATAAGTGTATCTCAACCTGGGGGGTCATGATTTATTTCATGATCATATGGTAAAAATGAGAAAGTAAGCAATTTTTGAGTAATAGTGTGCTGACACACCTGTATTTTTAGGTCTGATTTTGAAAGCAAGTAGTTTTTAAGTGAGGTGAAACTTGGGGTACACAAAACAAATCAGTTTCCTGAAAGGGGTACGGTAGTCGGGAAAGGTTGAGAACCACTGGCCTATATAGCCCCATGATAACCACTTTACTACACTTCCCTTAACCTACTGTTCCTAACTCAGCTGTCTCAATCAGGCAAACGTTTCTTTTTAACTCTGGATTTTTCTTCCTTGCTAAGCTTCTTCCATGCCAACTAAATTAATGTGTAAATCAAAGACATACTCATTATGTACACTTTCAGAGGCACCATGGTCCACTGGAGAGAGCACTGAGCTGGAAATCAGGATATCTGGGTGTTAGTTCTGCCTCTGCTACTGACCTACTCTGTGACACTACATCAGGCCTTTCCCTTCCACCCTTTGTGTAATTTTACTGTAAGTTTTTCAGGACAGGGACTATCCCCCAGGCTTTGTACATACAGCCCCTAGCACCCTGTGCCTTATAGGTGGAGCAATAATATTTATTATGAATAGTTTTAAGTGTTCTGCGTTAGAATTAATGGCACTCATTACTTTCAGTTAGAATAACAACTAGTATATGATTAGCAGCAGAGTGGTTATGCTGATTTATATCCCATGCCAGCTACAAAACGTAAAACAATTAAAAAGTACAGAAATGCCGTCTGGCCCTGCTGGAGAGAGCTGTGTTATTTAGAAGGATATTGCTGCTTGGTAGAGAGTGCAGCCTCGGGACATTTATGACTATAAATACCAAATGGTACGCATCTGATGGCAATTAGATTAGGTGTATTCGTTATGCTGGTAGCCCTGGGATCTGACTTATGTTGTTCTTGGGATACAGTAATTGATGGCTAGTAGTGAACTGGGCATACTGGGGTGTTCCTAAAAAGTCAGTTGGAAATGGAGGAAAGCAGCTGGTGGCTATGGACAGTTCCAGATTTGCTAGTGCTGGACAACAAATGTGGTGAGAAATGCTTCCCACGAGTCTCAAAAGCCAGGTAGAAGGTATCTTTAGGAGCTGTGGTGCAATCAGAAACAGGCCACTGTCTTTTACAAGCAAGCATATAAGGAAGCAATTCCAAGAGCTGAGGTGTGGCACAATTATGCTCAGCACTTGCAGTGACCCTTCTCCTCTCCCCTTTTAGTCTGTGTGGCTGCTGTCCTTCCAGAGGCCTCTGTGGAGGTTGTTTTCCCTGCCCTTGGCATGGCCTGTGTTGTAAAACCTGTGCAACCCACCGCTACTGGGAAGCAATAAGTCTCCCAACCACACTGACCACAGACTTTGGATCATACCGAGTACTTGTTTGCTCTTTTTTTGCTGGAGGGCAATCTCTGCTTTGTCTTTGCCGGGCACTGTCCACAGGATGTAATTAGATCTCAGGGAGCTCAGTGTGTCCCTGGGGAATATCAGTGTCTTTGGTCAGGGCTCCCTCTCAATTCCCAGCTGTTTGTGGTTGGCACAGTGGCTTTGTCTGACTTCTTACTAGCCTGAGCAGCTTGAGGTCCAGGCTTCTCACAAAATTGCTGAGGACCTGCTTTGCTTGCCTCATTGGCCAACAGAGGTTGTCCAGAATACACTATGTGCGAGTTCCTGTAACATCTCGTCGTATTGAAAATTCCTCTTTCTTGAACCTTGGCTGTCACCTTCCCACACTTTTAGTTTTTAAAACGTGTGGTGTAACAAACTGAAAGGGTGTGAAGCCCAGATGACATTGTTGGTGGTCCTGGAGGACCCTGAGTTGAGGCCCCAACAGTTTGGGTTCGAGCCCGGTGCGCAATCAGCCCAATCAGACACCGAGACGGAGAAGTCCTTGCATAAGCTGTTTATTCAGGATCCCAAATGGCGCAGGGAGACTGTCTGTCTCAAATCCTGCACCCCAAAGCAGCAAGCCACAACTTTATTTATACCTTACTTAATTTCAACAGGGGGCTTTTCCCCCCTCCCTTTTCTTCCTTCAAGCAGTTACAGCCATTACATGCTTTTGCTTTGTGGTGGGCCGACTGATCACGCCTTGCAACCAGCCCCATGATTGGCTAGCAGGGATAGAGGTAGCCAATGGGTACTTTGATCATGCGGCAAGCACACGCTAGAGCTGCAAACAGCATATAGCACCTGCACTGTATCTTATACTGATAAGCAAACCCAAATAATTCCCGTACAAACCAATTTAATTTGGCTTACGGTTGCAAAACGGAGTCAGCATGACCCAGAGGATGAGAGAAGAGGATGAGAGAAGGGGAGAAAAGGGGGGGGTGAGAGAAGGGGGGAAAGACGGGGGGTAGGGCCTAGCACAGGAAAACTTCATCGGCACTTATGGCCTTCCATTAACCTGATTTACCTAGTGCAGTGCCCCAACCCCCCCCCAACAACATCCTTATATGCTATGGGCCTGAGTCTTACACCAGTTACACTAGCTTTACCCTAGTGTAGCACATTAGATTATACTGCTGCTGTGAGAGGACTACCAGGCCCATATGGCTCTCTGCTGCTTGCCCTTTTTATTTAAGAAGGGAAGAAGAAGAGAACATTTAAGTAGGAGAAGCAGAGTGGCCTGATGCACTGCACCTCAGCCTGGGCTTCAAAAGAGCCAGGTTTCAATCTTGGCTCTGCTATGGGCCTGCTGAGTCCTTCCCCTCTCTGTGTCTCAGTTTCCCCATTTATAAAATGGGGGTGAGGTAAAGAATTTTGAGATCTACTGGCAAAAAACCCCATATAAGTGCTAGATATGAATATTATAACTGCCTATCTTCCCCATTTCTCTACCAAAACTGAAATGTAATTGATCTATTTTAAAACTATTTCAATAACCAACCTTTTTTTGACACATACAGTATCATTCTGGAAGAGCCCGGTTCATCCAGCTTTATCAAGTGTTATCTTCATTCTATGCTTTGCCACATGTACATTGCATAACACTATCATATATTTATTTTGACTGAATAGACCAATCTATGCTATGTGTCCCAAAATTATTGGGAATTTAGATGACAGGTATATAGGCTTATATTTGAGAGCAGAATCGTACTCCATGTCATCTGAAATATTTGAAAGGCCGCAAGAAATAATATTGCACACAGCTTGCTGTGAAGTAATGCAATATGAGCTGATTAGTGTATCATTGCTAAAAAGCTGGGGGAGTCAATGGATACATGGAATATTGCAGCAAATTCCTCCAGAAGAATGAACTTTTGCAGTATTTAGCTTCTGTTATTTTAACAGAGATAAAATTAAAAAATTAACTCATATGGGGAGAGGTGTCTGAACGTCCCCCAAAGTCGACTGAAATCATGCTCATGAGACTAATGTTTGAAGTTAAGAATGTTTCAGTGTTTTGTCAGATCAGGATCCAGGAGACCTATGCTACTCTCATGGGAGTCAAAAGCAAAACTCCAAATAATTTCAGTGGAAGCAAGATCTGACCCTAAAAATTATATTATCCTACTATAAACAGGGAATAAATATTAGATTATGCTGCAAGAAAATCATTTCATGATTCCCTTCGGAAAGCTCCCGTGTATAAATGAACAGGGAAATCATCTGTTTGACTCCGAATTAGCTTTGGTGGTCAGCCTCTGAGGCAACACATGTGATTGTTCATTTTCCATAATTCGACATAACAGCATACTGCAGTGCGACTTCAGCAACCCACATACCTTTTAATTCATACATTACAGTCGGCAGCTGCTCAGCACATCTCAGCCAAGATTTACTAACGCAGTGCGCGGGTGGTGTTTCATGCTGCTAAGACTTTGTTACTTTTACAAAATCTACCTCACTGCATTTAGTAGGATACTATGGAAGGGTCATTGTCACCGGCCGCCCTCTCCGACCGGGTAGCTGCAGCCTTCCCTCGGGTCCCAACTCTGGGGGATGCCGCAGCGCCTTTGCAAATGGGGAATAGCTACTAGTCCTGCGCGAGTTTCTGCCTGCAAGCACTCTGGTTCCCGGCCCTCAGGCAGGGCCAGCAGGTATGCAGTCTAGCGCCCGGCCCTCAGGCAGGGCAGGCAGGCGAGCAGTCTAGCGCCCGGCCCTAAGGGAGGGCGGGTGGGCGAGCAGTCGTCCAGCCGTACAGCTGAATGGGAGGATTCTTCCTCCGGGGACAGCTAGGGAGAGGGGGAGGGAGACGCAGGCCCACCCGTCTCCACTGCATCCCAGCCCAGGGCCCTAGCAGTGGCACATGCGTTGTCACTGAGTCAGCGGGGCTCCTGCCGCAACACGCCGTCGGGGCCGGGCCCCTAACTCAGCCACTGCGTCTGGCTGTCCCTGGGCCACTTCCTCCCCAAGTTCCCAGGTACCTGCTTCCCCCAGGCCGTAGGGGTACTTGGCCCACGGCTGGCTCACCAGTCCCTCCTCATCGGTGGGTGGTAGGGCCGGGAGGTCCTCCGCGAGGGGCAGCTCCTCCAGATCACAGGATTCGCGGGGGCTCTCGGCGTCCGGTAGCTCATTGAGATTGGATCCAGCTTCTGGGGTGTCAGCGGCAGGCAGCTCATCTAGGTCCAGACTGGCCTCCGGAGGGGCCTCCCATCGGGGCTGTTCGGGCTCCTCAGCCCAGGCTCGGGGATCTGGTAGCTCAGGCCAATCACTGGGGTCCATGGGCCGGCTCCAGACACCCGGCCCTGGAGGCCCTATCCACTCCTTGTACCGGGGGAGGTCAGGAAGCCGGCGGGTCCACCGTCCGGAGTGGCACGTGTCCCTTGCCTCCGGGCTCCAGCCGGGCCTGGGCCTCTGGCAGCAGGGCAGGTCGACTGTCTCCCGCAGCTGTCTTCCCTCCACTGAGGTCTGTGGCCTGGCCTTTATACTGCCCCTTCCTGCAGGGGCTCCGCCCCTCCGCTGCCAGTTGGTCCAGCCAGGTGGCCCTATCGCAGTCTGGCCTGGCAGTTGCCAGGCGGGCTGGCTGGATGGCCCTATCACGGCCCAACCATCCTTTTGCCGGGCAGACTTGCCTACCGGCCGCCCTCTCCGGCCGGGTAGCTGCAGCCTTCCCTTGGGTCCCAACTCTGAGGGATGCTGCAGCGCCTTCTTAGAGTCAAAAATAATAAAGCATAAGTTACATTAATCAGATAGATGAATAAGGGTCATTTTGTGATGCAGCTTCCCCTTATTTTCTTTTCTTCCTTTTTTTTTTTTTGCTTGTTCAGGACTAGATGGTCACTTTGTAACATGTCATGAGCAAGGGGCAAGTGTGTAGGTGAACTGCCCCAGGAGCAGCCTGAGATGCAGATTGTGATTTGAGAATCATGATCTCACTTCCTATCTTCCCCTTCCCTGCACTCTGGGGAGGAAGTAAACTACAGTGGGCCTCTACCCAGAGGACATCACCCGCTGCAATGACACAGCTACACCACCTGGTGCATTGAAGCTAAGTCTTTACACAGTCCTTGCCCTACCCTTCCAAGCTAGGAAGAGCATGTGTACCCTCCCATGTTGCAACCCACAGTATAGGTGGTACCTTGCACCCCCTTGCATAAACACCTAGAGACAGAGAAGATCTAGCCCTCAGTGATTTGTAACATCCCGTCATTTGTAATGAGCACAAATTAGCCAGATTCTAATATAGCTGTTAAATTTCTCTGAAAATGCAGCAGCCATTGAAAAAAGCCAACAGAATGTTAGGGATCATTAGGAAACAAATATATCATAATGGCACTATATAATTCTTTGGTGCAGTCACAACTTGTATATTGCATGCAGTTCTGGTTTCCTCACCTTAACAAATATATATTAGAATTGGAAATGGTACAGAGGAGGGCAACGAAAACTATTAGGGATATGGAACAACTCCTATACCAGAAGAGATTAAAAGACTGAGAAAGTTTAGAAAAGGAACGACTTAAAGGGCCATACGATAGAGGCCTAGAAAATCATGAATGGCGTGGAGAAAGTGCATAGGGAAGTGTTACTTACCCCTTCACATAACGCAAGAACTAGCGGTCACCCCATGAAATTAATAAACAGCAGGTTTCAAACAAACAGAAGGAAGTGCTTTGTCACACAAAGCACAGTCAACGTGGGGAGCACATTGCCACGGAATGTCATAAAGGCCAAAAGTATAATTGGGTTCAGAAAAGAATAGGTAAGAATAGGTAATGGAGGATAGGTCCATCAATAGTTATTATCCAGATAAATAGCCAGTTATTAAATCAGGGATGCAACCTCATGCTCTGGGTGTCCCTAAACCTCTCACTGCCAGAAGCATCTGGCACTGCCACTGTTAGAAACAAAATACCTGGCTGGACGGACCATTCGTCTGATCTAACATGGCCATTCTTATGTATGTAGCTGTGCTGTCTCAAAACATGTATTTTTGATCTAGTTTCACCTGAGGTTTGTAAAGAATGTGATAAAAGTTCAACAGCTTCTACAAACCAAGGAGAATGTGGGGGAAAAGTTCAATCAGTGAGGTTCAGTGAACAGGACTTTCTGAATTATTTGAGTTGGTTCAGGATATTGTTTTCAAAAAACAGTCATAGCTCATCAGGCCAAGAAAGAATGAGAGAACAGGGAAGATTTGCCTAAGCATTTAATGGAAAAAAATACTAAACAACAATATAACTGAAGCCTGTTGTTGTCTTCATTCCCAAAATGATCAGTCACTACATTGATGGGAAAGCCAGAAAACCACTTCTCGTGCTCATCTTGCCTCTATAATTATACGGTGAGAAGTCCAAAACACAGGACCAGATTCATCCCTTGTGTAACTCTATAGAGACCAGTGAAATTGTACTAGCAATTAATTTGACTTAAAAATCTTATTGTGTCTTTGCTCAGTCCTTATGATCACTGTTTTTTTACCTGTTTTGAGAAAAAAACCTTTTCTATTCAAAGTGGAACATATGGTTGTGAACAGGTTCAGAAGTAGTTCTGTGAGCTTGTTCAAGGTCTCATGTACAAATAAGTGCCAGACTCACTGAAGCATTCCAAAAAATCGATCTATGTTGGTTTACAAACATGACAACAGACATATATATATATAGCTCTTATAAACTCAACAATCATTTATCAGATGTTACAGATACAGACAGACCCTGATATGAAACCCTCAATCCTAAACCAAATATCAGAAATACAAATAGCAATTATAATTTTCCATATTTTTAAATTTTTTAGCAAAAATAAAGGCTGGCCTAAAAATCTATCACCTATGTCTAAAAGGGAAGACTACATTTCTGTGTAATAATTATGAGTGAATGCCTTTTAGTGCCACATTGTGGCCTATCCTGTGCATAAGGTGTTATTTAATTATAAAACTTATTTTATTAAAGTTCAGTAATTTATGTATGTAATAGGTATATATGTAATAAGTAGTGAACATATTCTATATTTTGGATCTTGCCCTAAATTTTTTCTGTACAAAGACAACAGGATTGGACCCTAAATGTTTTTAATTTTAAACTGGCATTTTCCATCCACGACTGACTTAAAATAGCAGAAACAACATATGTAGTAAGATCAGATATTGTGCAATGCTATGAAAAAGCAGTCATGCTTGTGCAAATGTTCATTCTGTGTTATTGTTGATACTAAGTTTTGCCCTGGAGGCATAAAAATATGAGACTAGTAAGTATTTTAAAAGTAAACGTTGCAGTTTATCATCTGGTAATCAAAGAGAAAATGATTTTTTTTTAAATCTGTATTATCTCAGCTACTGTTAATTTAAAAGTACTATGTATAGAAAACTGACTGTAGTGCATTGGCATGAATGTCTTACTGTATTGGATTTCAGTGTTTATAATTTCTGAATATATTATTTATTGTCTTTGTAACACAACCATGGGTCATTGGCATTCGAGAGTGAATCTAGTACCTCTGGATCTTGAGGCATGATCTGCTATTGAATGAGTTAAAAGACTCCCATCTGTTACCTATAGGAAACGTATTCATCAACCTCCACATGGTTCAGCTACCACTAGAGGGGGACAGAGTGCCACACTGAGTGGGTGTGGTTTACACTTTTAGGGTCTATAATGTTTACAGCTATTCAAAGCAGAAGTTGAAGTAAAGAGATCTCAAGTTTTAAATATGTTCATAAGTCTCGTAGGTGGATGTGCAGTAGTAAACAGCTGTTGTGCACCGCAAAGCTGGCTCTGTTGCATTAATGAAGGAAAGGATTCTTTTGTTGTTTATAGTCTCTGAAGTTCTTTAGGGATCTTTTGGAATGAATGATGCTGTATGTGAGATATTGTCATTATTTCATACTTAGCATTTTGTATGCACTTGTTTGCTAATAGGCAACAAATATTCCCTCAGTGAAATACAAAATCCCTCTCTCAGGTACAAAAATAAAACTTCAGGATAAGCAGCACACTTTTAGTGGCCTAATTACTAGGTGCTGTCTGAGTTTGATGCCAGAATATGACTGATATGTTTTGTTTTTAAGGCTTCAGATATCATGTTTGTGACATTACAGTACAAGAAGGTGAGCCGTGAGACATCTAAGTTAACAAATGCTTTTACCTTTCCACACCTGCTATGAACCACCATCTCCTTCAATCACTCATTTTGCCTCCTCAGTGAGTTTATCTGCTTCACATTTCTAACCTGCCACCTACTAGTCCTTCTTTATGCAGGCTTTAGTTGTACAAAATTGTAAAACTATACACTATTGTAGTTCTCACTAGTCTGGAAAAGTTTTGGAGTTGCTTGGATAAGCATTTAACTTACTTCTTTTTTCACTCAAATTAATTATAAAACAGGTACGATACATCAAACTAAGGAAAATTTCCTCAGGAAGCCCCATACATTTTTCTAAGGGAAACTCCCCTTTTAGTTTTAATGCACTCCTCCAACCAGAATCCCAGTTACAACATAAATAATTTGCTTAACTCTGACCTCACAATTTGTGGAACCTTTAGCAATTGGTGTTAAAATAGGAGAAGAAATGAAATATCAGGACCAAAATCTCAAGCTATGAATTGTTTCTCCATATAGTTCCACTGTTAGAAAAAATAAATACAGTTGTTTGCCTATTTTCTGTCTAAGGCCAGCCATATCCTTAATAAGGTTCCAGCACAAACATACTTCTTTTGCTTTACCACACATTGTACAGGAGAGGATTTATGGCCAAACCTTGACCCCTACCAGAAACGTAACAGCAGGAAAGGCCTCTCTACTCTTCACTGAAATTCATTCTGGAGGAAGCCTACAATGAGAGGAGGCAACTGTCATGGAACTCTATGGGCCAAATGCAACAGTGACATAAATGTCTGTGTAAGTGGCATGTCAGGTGTAAATTGACCAGAAAAATGGATGAAAAGTGGCAAAGCAGAATAACATACATTTGTTATTCAGTGGGTATGCAAACAAGACAAGAACATGCTCTTCCCCTTTGACACGTGCACCCACTGAATTCACTCATTCGTACTGCACACACACAATGACAAATTGAAGCAATTAATCTATTTGATAAAAAAGCAACAGAATGATCAAATCAAACCAGTGCTATGTAGGTGACACATTCACCATTCAAGACTGTGTTCCAATCTTTGGCGACTCTATGCAAAACTAAAGGATTGGTTTATGGATTATGGGCCCAGTTCTGCTCTCTGTTACATTAGTGTAAATCCAGCCTAACTTCAATGGCTTCAAAGCCTTTCACTCCAGAAAACTGTCTCATTCATCTCCATAAGGATTCCTGTCTGTCCCTTCCACTCATGAGAACTTCATCATACTACCCAAATCCCTTGTGTATGTACTTCTCCTTTATTCCGCCTCTGATTTGCTGCTACATCCGAGACCAGCCCATTCATGCTATCCAGATCCTCCAGGGATACTGCTTTATTCTTCCCCTGAGAACTAGCTCCCATCAGTATGAGGGGAAAACACATGTTTGAAAATGCATCTATGTACATTTTTCAAAATATTGCCCTATTTAGTATTTTTCTCATGTAAAATACAGCTCTTCCCCACTTTTACTCTGCTTTAGAGGAAATCATTTATAAACACTGTATTAAGTAGAGATGAATATGTAAGAAAAATTCCTTGTCCCCCCTTCCAAAATTAGTCTCATCAGAACTTACAGTGTAAGGGCTTGATGCTGCAAACATTTATACACCTGAGAAGTTTAAATCATGTAAGTAGCCATGAGACTCTGAAAGCTGGAGTTTTAAGAAACACACCTAACATCACAAGATTTGCTATAAAATTATGAGAATTGGCAATACTGACTAGAGGTGTGAGGGGATGCCACAAAGGTGTTGGGAGGAATGTCATTCCTTTCCTTAACATGATGAAGGGATGTGGAAGAAGGTTGTTAACCCTTCATAGGAGGGTAAGGAAAACTATGGAGCTAGCCATGGTGGTTCTGTTCAATTTGCATAGCTGGTCACTCTTCATCCACTCTTTGAGCTTGGATTGGAAATTAGGTAACTATTAGATTAGATTGAAAGGGCTGTGAACTGTTCCATTATTTATTTTATTTGCAGAGCTCCAACAGTGTGCCAGGTGCCTGATAGACTCCATGAGCCCATGTCCCTGTCCTGAAGAGTCTGAATGGACACCATACAAACAGAAGAGGGAATGGGTAAACAATGAAAAGCTAGGTGAAGAAATGGAAAAATTAAGCATGCACTGTCAGTTCTACAATTTTAATTTTTTTTAAAAATTCTCTTCTTTTCAATAAGATCCTGATCTTGTGATTTGCTAAGAATCTCCCCTCCCATTGACCCATTTAAGAGTAGACAGCACTCATCCCCTTGCACCTGGTACTCAGAATCTCAGGGTATGTCTACACTGCAATAAAAGTCCTGTGTTGTGGAGTGGCTGGTTTAGCTCAGTGGATTATGGCTCATTGGGCCAACTTTGCTGTGTGGATGTTTGGGCTTGGGCTGGAGCCTGGTCTCTAAAACCTTGTGAAGGGGAGGGTTTGAGAGTCCAGGCTCCAGCATGAGCCTGAACGTCTACACTGAAATTTTTAGACCTGCAGCCTGGGCCCCGTGATCCCAAGTCAGTTGACCCAGGCTCGGTGCCATGGGTTTTTCATTGCAGTGAAGATGCAACCTAACAGTCTCAGACCCTAATATAAGAAGATGGGGAGTGAGCAGCTTAGCATTCATGGGCCTCTTTGGGTTCATAAGGGAAATGGTATGAAACCAAGGTCATTTTAAATTCATATCAGGAACAGTTTCCTTAAGGTGATTCTCTGACTGGAGTAAAATGTCAGAAGCCCACTGATTGAGAGGTTTCAAGCGTGTCAGGGTAAATTTTTTTAAATCAAATTGTGAGGAACAATCCTTCATTAATAGGGCATGTCTGGATGACCTAATACATTTTCTGTGTTTAATATCTAGGATTTTTCCTATCCTATGATGAAGGAAAATCTCAGGAATTAAGAAAGTTTGACAGTATGCCAGCAAGGAGAGAGAATTCCCTAGACAAAGACACTCATCCCTGATAAGTCCATTGTCTCCAAGGCAAGAACCAGATTCTGTGGGTAGGAGGGACATGTATGGCAAAGGAGAATGGGAATGCACTGTATAAAGAATCTAGTTATAGGTGTTTAACCTACCTTGCCTTAATTCATTATCATAATTCAGGTGCTTAACAACATTGCAATTTCCAAGATATCAAGACAATAATGGACCAAATATTAATCAGTTTACCCTGGTGTAAATTCAGGGTAGCTCCTCTGACTGTAATGGATTTGCACTGGAGTGTAAGTGAGACAAGAATCAGGCTCAGCAGCTTTTACATTAGTAACAATCATAAGGATTTTCACAAACAGCTCTAACAAACATTTTATTTTTTAATTGGAAACCAAATGACAACATAAGCTTTAATGCAACCTCCTTTCATTTTCCTTTATGTGCATCCATGGTTAGTCATTTTTCATTAGGAAGAAATCTTAACTGCTTTTGGCAAACCCCAGACATTTGCTGTTCAAAGGGTGACAAACTTAGGTCATGTAGGAGTAACCTACTTCACTGTGTGTTATGCATCTGCCTCAGTGTCCATTCCAAAGAAAATATGGATTGTTACAAACATCATCTATGGAAATTAGTCATTTAGCTCAAGCTGTCTCAGCCCATGATTTTAGTTCTGGAAGTCCCTTCAGTTCCTAGGAGTGATCAAGATGGTAGTCATCACACTAGAATTTAATTACCTTCTCTATCCATCCCAGCCCCTGCAGCATATAGCAATTCAGATTAATGGCTAGAAGACTCTGATTTCACTTTACCATATGTACCCAAACTTCAGAAACTTGAAACATTATAGGTTATGTGGAAATATTGATGTAAATAAGTCAAATATAGTAACTACGATGTTTCAAATTAAGTTTGCGGATGATGCCAAGCTGGGGGGAAGTTGCAAATGCTTTGGAGGATAGGACTATAATTCAGAATGATCTGGACAAACTGGAGAATTGGTCTGAGGTAAATAGGATGAAATTCAATATGGACAAATGCAAAGTACTCCACTTAGGAAGGAACAATCAGTTGCACGTGTACAAAATGGGAAATGACTGCCTAGGAAGGAGTACTGTGGAAAGGGATCTGGGGATCATAGTGGACCACAAGCTAAATATGAGTCAACAGTGTAATGCTGTTGCAAAAAAAGTGAACATGATTCTGGGATGTATTAACAGGAGTGTTGTAAGTAAGACATGAGTAGTAATTCTTCCTCTCTACTCCGCGCTGATTAGGCCTCAACTGAAGTATTGTGTCCAGTTCTGGGCACCACATTTCAGGAAAGATGTGGAAAAATCAGAGAAAGTCCAGAGAAGAGCAAAAAAAATGATTAAAGGTCTAGAAAACATGACCTATGAGGCAAGATTGAAAGATCTGGGTGTGTTTAGCTTGGAAAAAGAAGACTGACAGGGGACATGATAACAGCGTTCAAGTACAAAAAAGGTTGTTACAAGGAGGAAGGAGAAAAATTGTTCTTCTTAACCTATGAGGATAGGAAAAGAAGCAATGGGCTTAAACTGCAGCAAGGGAGGTTTAAGTTGGACATTAGGAAAAACTTCCTAACTGTCAGGGTGGTTAATCACTGGAATAAATTGCCTAAGGAGGTTGTGCAATCTCCATCTTGGAGATTTTTAAGAGCATCTTATGCAAACACCTGTCAGGGATGGTCTAGATAATACTTAGTCCTACCATGAGTGCAGGGGACTGGACTAGATGACCTCTCAAGGTCCATTTCAGGCCTATGATCCTATAATTCTATGAAATAGAGGTTGTTAACTCTACAAAGAACCAGCTGTAGCTGTTGGAAGAGGTGGCCGGTGTAGTCAGTAACTGGTAAAGGAGAGATTCAGCACAAAATTTCATAGAGTAACATACAGTAAAATGGATCATGTGGCTGAAGACTGGGAGATGAGAAAAAGCCCTTTCCTGAGAAAATTTGACAATATATTGACAAATATATAAGAATCGAAAAAAAGATTTTTAGAGTTACATAGAATCATAGAAATGGAGATCTAGAATGGACCTTGAGAGGTCAGGCCCCACCTCCAGCACAGTGGCAGAACCAAATAATCCTAGGCCACTCTGACAGCTGTCCAACTTGTTCTTAGAAACCTCCAATGATGGGGATTCCACAACCTCCTTTGGAAACCTATTTCAACACTTAATTACCCTTATAGTTAGAAAGCTTTTCCTAATATTTAACTTAAATACCCCATGATGCAGATTAAGCGCATTACCAGTTGTCCTACCTTCAATGAACATGAGAATAATAAATCACCATCCTCTTTATAACGGCCCTTAACAGTCTTTTTTTCCTCAAAACTAAACATATCTAGTTTTTTTAAAACCTTTCTTCATAGGTGAGGTTTTCTAAAGTTACACTCTCTCCAATTTTTCTGCATCTTTCCAAAAGTGTTGCACCCAGAACTGGAGAAACTACTTCAGCTGAGGCCTTACCAGTGTCAAACAGAGCTGGATAATTACTTCCTGTGTCTTATATATGACTATCCTGTTAATGCATCCCAGAATATTAACCTTTTTTGCAACTGCACCACATTGTTGACTTAGATTCAATTTGTGATCTACAATAACTGCCATCTAGCCACTTATTCCCCATGTTGTAGTTGTGTATTTGATTTTTCCTTCCTAAGCATTGTCTTTGCACTTGTCTTTACTGAATTTCATTTTGTTGGTTCCAGATCAATTCTTTTTCTTGTCATGCTCATTTTGAATTCTAATCTCGTTCTCCAAAGTGCTTGCCATCCCCTCCAGTTTGATGTCATCCACAAATTTTATAAACATACTCTCTTCTCCATTATCCATGTCATTAGTGAAAATATTCTGACCTCCAGATATGCCCTTCCAGTTTGACAACTAATGATTGATAACTACTCTTTTAGTACGATCTTTCAACCAGTTGTGCACCCATCTTATCTTAATTTCATCTAAAACACATTTTTCTAGTTTGCTTATGAGAATGTTGTGTGAGGCTATGTCAAAAGCCTTACTAACATCAAGATATATCACTTCTACTCTTTACCTCCATCCACTAGACCAGTAATCCTGTCAAACAAGAAATGGGTTAGTTGGCATGATTTGTTCTTGACACATCTGTGCTGTCTATTCCATATGGTCCAGGTGCTTACAGATTGATTTTTTAATAATTTGTTCTAATATCTTTCTTGAAGTTAGGTTGACTGGTCTATAATCCCCTAGGTCCTCTTTGTTCTCATTTTTAAAGGGTACTATGTTTGCCCTTCTCCAGTCCTCTGGAACCTCACCTACCCCCCATAAGTTCTTGAAGATAATTTCTAACAGTTCCAAGATTGCTTCAGCTAGTTCCTGAAGTACTCTAGGATAAATTTAGTCAGTCCTTGATGCCTTGAATATTCTTTAACATGTTTTACTCTATTATGGCATGTGTTCCTTCTTGTTAATATTTATTGTGTTGAATATCTGGTCACTATTAACCTTCTTAGTGAAGACTGAAATAAAACAGGCATTAAACACATCAGCCTTCTTGATGTCATCAGTTGCTAGCACTCCTTCCCTGTTAAGTAGATGACCTACATGTTTCTTCATTCTCGTTCCTAATATATTTAAAGAACCTCTGCTTATTGCCTTTTATGTCTCTTGCTAGGTGCAACACATTTTGTGCCTTAGCCTTTCTGATTTTCTCCTTACATGCTTGTGCTATTCTTTTCTACTCCTCTTTAGTAATTTGGCCATGTTTCCATTTTCTGTTGGATTTCTTTTTGATTTTCAGGTAATTTAAGAGCTCCTAATGGAGGCATATTGGCCTTTTAAATCCTCCCTATCTTTCCTTCGCATTGGAATAGTTTGCAGTTGTCCCTTTAATACTGTCTCTTTGAGAAACTGCCAGCTCTTGTGAACTTTTTTATCCCTTAGATTTTCTTCCTAGAGGACCTTTTCTACCAATTCTCTGAGTTTGTTAAAACCTGCTTTTTTGAGGCCTATTGTGCTTATTCTGCTGTTCTCACATCTTCCTTTCCTTAGAAATATGCAATCTATCATTTCATGATCACTTTCACCCAAATTGCCTTTCACCTTCAGACTCACAACCATTTTCTCCCTGTTGGTCAGAAGCAAGTCTAAAATGGCTATCCCCTCTAGTTGCTTTCTTCACTTTCTGCAGCAAAGTTTGACCCTTGTTTAACATGACATTCATTTTGCACTTCAGCAGTTTGCTTTTGTGTCTTTGGGCTATTATTTATTACTACCCAGGGAAAACCCAGTGGTGATTCACTGAAAAATATCAGCTTTAAAATGTTTGTGAAAGGTATGCAACACCTTTCTCTCTTTTTTTCAAGAGAACAGGACAAGGAAGTTTGTCTTTCCATTCTTTAATAAGCCACAGGTATTGTCTGAATTTGAGACCAGAGCTTGACTCACAGTATTCATATGACTCAAAGGGCCTTGTAATGAATCTTATCAGTTCATAAGAGATTAGATTTTGTTCCCTTCAGTCACAGTAAGCATAAAATTAATTGATCTTGTATAACTGTGCCACATAAACTGCATACAATACAAATGCTTGCTTTTGATCTCACAGGAAACTTATTATACTTATTGTCTCAGTACTAACTTGTAGCTTTGAATCCCCAAATGAAAGAATTAGAGATAGGCCCAGTATAAATATTAAATCCAAGTCACCACCAAATGTTCAACTTCTTATAAGTAGCATTTTGAAGATAGCATCAGTTAGTCATTTCATCACACTGAACATTTCTTCCTCTTCAGATTTCTATTTCTAAGCATATTGATCATTACTATGCATTGAATGTGATTCAAGAAGAAGGAACGTACAAGTTTTCTTTTCCGTATTGAGTTGTCATCATGGGGACAGCTGGTTGGAACGAGGGCAGTGTCAAGGAGAGATCACATGGTGATTTGGTGAGGAAGAACAATGCTAGTCGACATTATTTTGTTAGACCTATTAGCTGGATGATTGGACTGCAAAGAACACTTTGCTCTAATTTGGATACACATCTTTAAAAATGTTATAAATTGGCTTGGAAGGATTAGATTTTTATTGGTAAATATCAATAAATATCATTTCACCATATGGACACAAACAGAGGAAAAATATTTCCATTGATCATAATTTAAATTTATAAATAGACAAAGTAAGAAAAATTCTCCTTGACAATTTATTAGAGTTTGATTTAAGGATATTTGCCTTGAATGTTTTCACCTGTGATGTTGACAATTTGTGTTTTAATGATTATTAAGCTTTAATTATTGAATTGGAACATCTCCTATCATTAAATAATTCTTGTCTGCCCCCACATAATTTCCCACAACTGTCAAAATTTAAATACATACAAATCGAAAAAATGCTTAAAAATAAATATTGCTATTATCCATCCAAATTATAAATAAAAATAAAAATGTAATTCTGCCAGGCCTAGTTATAAACACTGGAGACAATTGCCAGCTGTTTGGGGCTGCAGGCTTGCCACCATATTCCTCGGTCCAGTTCTTATTAATAAGCTTTAAAATAACATTTTATGAGGACTTGCTCAAGTCATTTAGGTTCACATTTTCAAAAGTGCTCTGTAATTTTAGGTGACTGTTTGGGGCCTGATTTCACAGATGCTCAGCACCTAAATTATCCAGTGACTTCAAATAGAGTTGTGGGTGTTTAGCTTCTCTGAAAATCAGACTGTACGTGTTTAAAGCTGGACAGCCATAAATTAATGCATGCAAACTAGAGACTATTTTTTAAAATTTGGCCTTACTCTCACTACTTCAGGTTTCTAAATTTTATATTATTCTCTATAATAATACTTGCATATTTAGCTGACTAGGTTGTCTGAAGATTACTTAATGCAAATAAAGTCCTTTGAAACTGTAAAGTCCTCTATAAGTACTAAGTACTAGTACATTTTTTCACTGATTTATTACTAGCAATGTTGCTAAGAAAGAAATAAACACTTTCACGTTGGTTAACTGTTGGCCACTGTACCACGTATTCTATAATTTCAGTCACTGGCAGTTTACTTTGTCATGTTTATTTATTTTTATTTTTTTGGTTTCTCAGCTCTGAACAAGAAATATATCATTTCTTCCTGTTACTTATTCTTTTCCTGTCAGAGATAATGATGACACACTGTAGTTAGAATTGCCCAACAAGGTAAAACAATCCTTGTGTTTGGATAAATGCATGAAGCAATCTGCATTCTTGGAGTTCTGTTCTTCCTTTACTGCTCAAGCTATTATGTACAATAATTTAAAAAGAAAAGCTGTTGCCTTTTATTTAAAAGTGGTGCTCTCTCAATTGCACTTTCTGTCTCCTAGGGCAACATTTTCAAAAGTATTTAAATTACATAAGTCTCATTTTCAAAAGTGACTTAGGGCCAGGGTTTTAAAGGCATTTAGGGTGTCTAAAGATGCAGATGGGTTCCTAAGGGGTACTTACAAAAGCATATGAGTGACTAACTCCCATAAATTTCAATGTGAGTTAGGCACCTAACCTGCTCAGGTGCTTTTGTAAATCCCGCTAGATGCCAAGGTGGATCTATAGGCACATAAACACATTCGAAAATCTGGCACCTATGCAATTAGGTACATATGTTTCATTGAAGGTCAGTGGGACTTTGGCTCCTAAAGACCTAAGTTACTTTTAAAAGTAGGAGTTGAAAATTTTATCCCTAATATTATGAATTTGTTACCGTTTGGAAGAGTAACTGGCCCACCCCATTCCCCTCCAACCTTGATCACCTTCAAATATTGGGATAGTACTGAATTCACATCCAGATCCAAACTTCATAGCTGATCTCTCATTGTATAATGATCTCAATCTCAGATCTCCCAAAATTCTGGAGATTTGAAACCAGGATCCAGATCCAAATGTTGCAGCTTGGTTTCATCTCTGTTATGTCCACTACACCTGGTCAAACTATTTATTATAACTAACATTCTTTACAAATTTGGCCCCCTTTTTGGAGAGTAAATCATTTGCAAACCATGCTTGGTATTCTTAAATTTTTTTTAATATGCTCACAAAATAGTTTGGACGAATAATTTTCAAACTAAGATCACTGTTGTTAATAGAACTACTCATTGTGCATACGTTTAAGCACATGCCTAAGTCTTTCTCACACTGGGGCCTATGTGTTTTTCAGAAGCTGTTTATTTCTATGCTTTACTGTTTCCGGCACATGACTGGTCACTTCAGTCATATGATTTTGTTTCTTATCCCTGATTGGATGACTGGCATGTTGTAAATCAGAGAATAAAGAGTAGTGAATGATGTCTGAAAAAAATGCACTTCCATTATGGATAATCATTTGTGCTGGAAGTCATGGAACTCTTAGAGTTCATGAACATTTTGATGGATCCTGGGAAGCAACAAATAACCTGACTCCAGGAATGATAGCAAATTAAACTAGATGCTTTTATTCACTAAAGAATGATCAAGTCCAGCTTTTAATTATTTACAACTCTAAATATTTAATCAGTACTGCCTGCCTTTTCTCCTGTACAGATCCCTGGGCCCACAGAAAATCCTTTGTGGGATCTAGGCAAGGTGTGGCATTAAAATTAACAATCAGTGTCAGAGATGTTCAGTGGTCCTATGTGAAAGTAATGGGTGATGTTGGTCCTCTTCCAAATACACACTGCAGTATTACTCTAAAGGTCTTACTGGGTCAGTCTCAGCAGAGACCAAAGAGAAACTAGGTACTGGGTCTTTACCCTAGAGGTTTCAAATGTTTAGAGCAGAGGTTTTCAAACTGGGGGTTGTGACCCCTCAGAGGGGTCATGAAGTTATTATGGGGGGTCACAAGGTTATTATGGGGGGTCACAAACTGTCAGTCCCTGTGCATGCTGGTAGGATGGCATGGCATAGGGGGCATCACTTTTGTGGGGGGAGGTCATCACAGACTGAAATATTTTCAGAGTGGGTCCCAGGAAAAAAAAGTTTGAGAATCCATGGTTTAGAGGTTTAACTCTCCAATTTAGAATAAGACACACTGGCATGCTTACTATTGTCACTGCTTGTGTTATATCAGTTCTGTGGGAAAAAGCTACCTTATTTGAGTTAGAACCCTGAAGGAAAAAGAGATAGTACACTAGCTTTAACTTTTAAACCACAGGCTTTGACTTTTTGTAAAAGAATGTGATGCAGAGCATTCGTGTCCTTGAATTAAAAGGATGCGTCAGTGTCATGTGGATAGGAGGTGAGTCAAGCGCTCAATATTTTTCATTATAAAAGGATATTTCACTATAAAAAAGTGCTCAACACTATCTAGTAATCATACATGATAAAGAGGAAGATGTCTGTTTCCAATGCTTTCCTACTCTTTTGTCTGGCACATTGTTTACCATTGACATTTCCTAGAATGGCAATATTAGAAATCGATGCCATCACTGATAGTGACCTAGACTTTGCGGAGGCATTTAGCTCATCTAATCCACATTCTTCCTCATTAATTTTATTTTTGTTTCAGTAAGTGCTGTATTTCTCACATGTTTTCAGAGTTGTCTGGTTGCTTTCTACAAAGCTCACTTTAATCCAGGCATTGTGCAGAAAAGAAGCTTAGACTCCCTGGCAAGTCGGTTCCAGCATATGCAGTCATTCTTTGGCCAGGAGATAAATGGCTGGCTGAATTCAGAAACTTTAAATCTCATGAAATAACCAAGATGTGGTGTCCCTGATGTGGCAGAGTACAACTTTTTCCCCAGGAAATTCAAAGGGCCAATTTATAACTTGACATACAGATAAAAGGAGCCTGCTATATTTTGCATTTTCCCTCCCTTTCTGTTGTCTGTTTTTTTGGGGTAAGACTTTCCACTGATTTCTACAGCTTTTCAAGAAAAAAAATTAGTCTCTTGCTCCTCTGCTACTGATGGTATTGCTAAAAATCAAAGCTATATAATTTGCATACATATTTTTACAATATATCAATAATAATTCAGAAATATTTAAATGTCTTTGTGGACAATTACCTCAGCATGAGCTCTCAGTGCAATGCTGTGGCAAAAGGGCTAATGTGATCCTTGGATATATAAAAAGGGGAATAGGGAAGTGATCTTGCCTATGTATACTACATTGGCAGGACCACTACTAGAATATTATGTCCAGTTCTCCACACTTCAAGAAAGATGTTGAAATACTAGTTCAAAGGAAGGCCACTAAAATGATCCAGGGACTGGTAAACAAGCCATACAATGTGAGGCTTAAGGAGCTCTGTTTATTGAAGAGATGTTTTAGAAATGACTTAGTCACTGTGCATAGGTATTTAAAATATGGAAAAGATATCTGAAGACAGGAGGCTTTATAGCCTTACAGAACAAGGTCTAAGTGGGTGGAAGCTGATGTTAGACAAACTCAGTACTAGATGATCCAGTGGTCCCTTCTGGACTTAAAGACCATGACATCTATGTATATATGTGCTTAAAATCTCTCTAGTTATCGTCCTCTTGAGTCTAGATGTTTCTTCTTAGTGTTTTTGAGTGTCCTAATGCTGCAAAATCATGTTCAAATGGTTATTTTTATTTATCTGCAATGGAAATTCATACCTGTTTGTTCACTACATGCAAGAAGCCCACTGGTCTCAGTGTACATGCATTATGCATTATTATTATTAATTTGTATTATGGTAGCTCCAAAATGTCCCAAGTGAGTTCAGAGCCCCATTGTGGTAGGTGCTGTACATACATATATTAAAAGATAATATTGTTATTATTGACAGAATCCTAGTCTTGTTGTTCCACTATATCACAGCTGCTTTTAATAATTAGCACTTTCTTCATCAGCCTGGACGATGTTTAATAAATAATTTTGCTGTGAAGAGAAACAGAGAGAGCCAAGGTTTTATTGTACTTGTAAACCTTCTAGTAAACATTCCTCACAGAATGACTTTTACTCAGGACATTCTGTTTTACGCTCCATGACAAGAATCAAAAAAGTCATGGGGTCATGCATCTCACTCTTTTAAAACATTCTACCATGAGTAGACAGAAAGGTTTTCTAATTTATGCACATGCTAATGAACAAAATTGTGAATTACACTCTTGATCTGACCCAGGCAGAGGTGGACCAAGCAATCCAGGAGGCATTCAAAGTCTGAAGTGATGTGACTCCTCTTAACCTCTTTAAACTCTCCTTTGGTACTGCTGACATCATGATCTATTTTGGAACAAAAGGTGATTGAGGGAAGTTGTTATTACCATTTTAAAATTCTCTGAGCTAAATTCTGCTTTGATTTGAACCCTGCATTGCTCCAGTGTGGTATGGCATGGTTACAAGTCAGGATAGAACTAGGCTCATCGCTTTTATCCATCAGCTGTTTTATGGGACACATGAGCATAGTTTTAATTTTTGGCATTCTGTTTGCTTTGTAGAGCATGGTGACTTTTTCCCTTTTGATGGACCTTCCAGTCAGCTGGCTCATGCTTTCCCACCCAGAGGAAACTTTGGAGGAGATGTCCACGTTGATGATGATGAAATCTGGACTAATGATACTAGAGGTGGTAATAACTATTCAATATTATCTTTTATAATACAATAACAATCAGAGGCACTCATCAAGATTGGGATCGTATTGTACTATATGTCTCTGAATACAGTCCTTGTCTCAAGACAAGTAATAACATCTTAAATTTTATAGCATTTTCAGTTTTAAAGCACTTTACAAACTCAGTTGACCAAATCTTGCAACTTCCACTGACTTGGGCCCTATGCTGTGATGTGCTAATGGCTGCCTTTAATGTGTTGTGTGCCTTCAACTCCCAATGAGTCAGTGGGATAGAGGCTGATTAACAGTTTGTGGGTCTGGACACTTTAGTGGGAGTATCAGGTGCCCATGTGGCCAAGTACTGTGCACCAGTCAGGATTTATGTACAATGGAGTTTCTCAGCACTGCAATGGCTATTTAATGGTTCATGGCTAAACAGAACTATATTTCATGTGACACCTTAATATAGTTTGGTGAAGATCACCACAATATACAATTAAAATGTATCTAAATTGAGGTAAACAGAATGTAGTTACCTAAACTGGATTCCAGGCAGCACACCTACCAATACTCTTGGAATTAAGACTAGCATGGGCTCTTTAATAACCATTGGTGGTCAAGACCATTGCATTGGATCTCCTCCAAAAGGCAGTGGATCAGAGTCAGTAAACCACTGTTATTCTCAGATGCCTAACTTTCTATGTCTAAATCAACTATAAGGAATGATTGAACACAGATTAAAGCCCTGTAATTTGCAATATTGTTGACATATTATAATGTTTTAAGTGCTTTAGATAAAGCTGTGACTTCTCATCTTTGTTTTGTTTTTTTCATGTGGTTCACTGAAGAAAACTCCTGGATAAATCCTTACTCAATTCATTGATTACTAGAGATGTTCTCAACAGGGATTAAATACCTTTCTGAATTCTCTCTGCTGCCTTTTGACAGAAGATGCAAAATGTATATATCCTGGGGCTTCCACAGAGAACACAACACATGGGATTAGCCTTCCTCCTGAGAGTTTTCAGATGTATCTCAACATGCATCTTCCTGAGAAACTGCTTCTGAATAATAATGTTGCTTGCAGACATTTTCTGGCAATAAATAAGGACCATTGTAGTATAGTTATTTCTCAGCAGAGTTACCAAACAAAGAAGGGAATGAAATAAAGACCATTTCAGAAGTCCCATAATGATGTATAATAGTTGCATCCTGAGATCAGATGGAGATCACCTTTCTGATGAAGGAAGCATGCAAGCAGTCTTCCCCTCTCTTTCATGCCCTCTTCAAGGGCTGATTGCATTAGGAGTCTATGTGACCATGCACTGTTTGCCATCTCCTCCCTGTGGTGAGCAAATCTATCCAAACAGGGCAAGGACTGGCTATGGAGAACATGGCGCAGCCCTTGTGAGCACTGGGGAACTCTGAGGGAGATTGTGCAGTGGGGATGGGACTTTGCATCTCCAATATGGCAATGCTTTGTGCAGATCATGCAGTCTAGTCCTGATGAAATGTCAGTGCAAAAAGATGTGTACTGCTGAGATGTGTTGAACCCATCCAGTTGAAGGCAGTGGTGTGTGTGTACATTAGCCAGTTCATCCAAGTATCATAGCCATTTTACAGATGTCTAAACTAAGGACCAGAGAAGTTAGGAGTTTGCCCTTCATGAAACTGAATATTACTGGCAGAACTGGGGATCTCAGAGGTCCTGACTCCCAGTGCCCTGAATTTTTTAGCATAATGAACCTCTCCAGTCTGTGCTTATACTCTTCCCGGTCAGTTAATACAGTGTTCTGATGTGCTCTGCACTGGTGCTGCCTGGTCTCCTGGAGAAACAGCGTAAGGAAGAAATAAAAAAGAGCAGCCTAAATATCCCAGTATGGAGAAAGTGAGGAAGCTGCCAGGGTGCTCTTATAGGGAATCTTGGGGAGAGCCCATCCAAGAGCACAGCGAAGCATGGAGGTCATTACATGCCAGCTAAAGGACGAGTCTTTGTTCATGGGTACACTATAAATGGGGGAGTTTTTCAGGATGGGTGTATGTGTGCTGTGATGGGAGGGTCTAGGACAGAGATCTAATTCAGTGAAAGCCAGTGACCTTCCCAGTCATTTTTGTGTTATATACTGTAGATTGAATTGCTTTATCTCATTCTGATTTGGCTTTGCAGCCTTTAATTTGTTCGCAGTTGCTGCCCATGAGATTGGCCATGTTTTGGGGCTAGAACGCTCTGGCAATCCTGAAGCTCTAATGTACCCTCTTTACACATACACTGGAACTAGGGACTTTGTTCTTCCTGGAGACAATGTGGAAGGCATGCAAGCTCTTTATGGTACTGTGTAAAAGGTAATTTGCCTTTCTGAGGAAGCTCATGTGGTTTTTACAATTTCTGTTATGTCTGCCTACCAACATTATTCCAAACTATTTCTCTATGAGTCTTTAATCTCCCCAACTAATCCTGTTTATCAGAAGATGGTCTTTATCACAGAAATGAAACAAGCACAGTGCCTGCTCGGCAAGTGGTAATGGCTGAGTGAAAAATGTCACATCTCAATATTTGCAGGTCCAGAAAAAAAAACTCTGAGTGCCAAAGCCCCAGAGACATGTGATCCAAACTTCTCAGCAGATGCCATTACAGAGATACATGGGGAGAAAGTCATCTTTAAGGACATATAAGAAACCCTGAAGAAATTCATCCCTGCCATTTACATTTCATTCCACAGCTATCCTTTTAGTTACTTTTAAGGACACAAAAGAGGAGATGTTGAGCACATCCTACTGAGGAACCATGCAGTGGAACAAAGCCATTCAGACTTCATCCCCAAATTATTTCCATGAATTCTCCACTGAACTTGCTGTTCATCGCATGCTAGCATTATTGGCACTTATGAATCTCATGGTAAAGAGGGAGGGAACAAAAGGATAAACGATCATATTATGAAAGTGAATTTGAGGCTTTTTTGTGTTGAGGGTAAAAGAAAAGAGGGGAGGAAGAACGAAGGAAAGGAAAAGTACATTTATTGTTAACATTATTTACATATATCAGAATCCATTAACTGCACTAGCAGCAGCCTGTAGGCAAGCATGGTGCTTTGTAGCGTTAGATTAAGGTGATTCTGTGCAAAATGTTCTAATCATTATGTGGTGGTATAGTGGTAGCACCTAGAGACCTTAATCAGACTGAACTATTCAGAATCAGCTTTAGTTGAAATTTCACCTGCATTTGTAAATCAGAACCTTTTACATCCATGAATTGCTCCCCCAAACATTTTTGCTTTTTAAATTAGATTTTTCTGCCATCAAACACATCAGATGACAGGAGAAAATGCAACTGTCATTAATTCAGTTTGGCCAGATCTTCCAAACCAGATTGCTGCTGCTTATGAACACCTAAACAAGGATCTTGTATTCATGTTTAGAGGTAAGTAACGTTTTCATTTCCTTCAGACTGGAATTCTATTTTATTCTGGTTCTTATACTGAATTCATGTAATTATCCAAAGTGTAAATGTGGCCATTCAGGGCAGGGATTGTCTCTTTGTTAAATATGTGTACTGTTCCTAGCATAGTGGTTCAATACAGAGGGATAGGTGCTACATAAATAAATAATAAACATATGAATGATTTGTCCAAGACACTGGTCTCTGCTTAGATGTGTACAGTCCTTCTTAACTTGGAAAATTAGCTATGTCATTTGTATACATATGCTCAGTAGCTGATTTTCAAGATGTGAAGGATTGATGTAAATAAAGCTTCAGCACAATTCCTCATTGTGACAGAGAAATATCAAATACTTATTTTTATGCCACCTGGAATAAAGATCATCTCTGCAGGCTGAAAACATTCACTCTACACACAGTATTAGTAGTTTTCTTAAATCGCTATTTGGGTAATAATTTACCAGTAATTCAAATCCTAAATAGTAAATTTTCACTTCTTTGTAGTTTTTCCATTGAAAACTTAATGCGCCAGATGTTCTTTGAGAATTTCTATTTCTTTCTTCTTAAAATATTAGTTTGAAGAGATTTTACAATGGAGTTGAAAGTTTGTTTTTAAAATGAACATAAAAAACAACTATGATTGCCAAACAAAAACCAGGACTAGAAAGATTCTATTTCCTTTTTTAAAATGCTTTAACAAAATATTTTCCTTGCTCCTCAAAATTCCTAAAAACCAAATTTACAATAGCCCTCACCTCAACAGTGGCTTTATTCCATCTTATTTTGCAAAGGACTTCTTCAATCTGCCATGATGATACCCTTAATTTTCAATTTTAGTATCATTCAGTAGAATCTTTTGACGTCATCCTGAATTACTTGTGCACCTCTCAACTCCCACTGAATTCAATGGCAGGTTTTGGGTCTGCAAAAAATGAAGGGCAAGACGCCAGGAATGTGATTTAACTAGGCCACAACTTTATTAAGTAACACACCTGAGCATTATCTAGCAATAATTTATCCAGTGCAGGTTATCCTTCCTTTTGTCATCTGTACCATCATTGACTTATTGATTTGGTATCACTGTATTTATCCTGTGTTTTTCCTTCCATCAATATATCATGCATGGAAGAAATTTTGGGCTCTAAAAGGACATATCCTATTTAAAGGTTACCCCAAGAAACTTTATGAACTTGGATTTCCAAGAATTCTCCAGAATGCGGTTGCTGAATTTCATGATACAAAGACAGGAGAGACAAAGCTTTTCACAGGAAATGAGTAGTGGAGGTATAATCTTGGTGGGAGATAAGTAAGTTGGGTGACTGGCTTGTGTTCCTAATATTGGGTTTAGCAAGATTAGTGCTGGCTCCATATTTAATATCTCTATTTTACAGTTTGTGGAAGGTGTAGAATCCATAGCCTTGGAGATCAAAGTCCTCAGTTTATCTGCAGAACAGATACAGCACAGGCATTAGATGTGCAAGCTTTTCCTTTTCTTCCCACTAATATGTCTCAACTCTGAGCTGTCTCAATTTAAAAGAAATGTTGAATCATTATAAATTGGATAATCTGTTTCAATTTGTTTTTTCCTCTTCTTTTTTATTACAGCTATGATGAACAACATCATTCTATGGAAAATTGTTGTCCAAAACTAATAGAGGAAGATTTCCCAGGGATTGAAAATAAAATTGATGCAGCATACCAAGAAAATAATACATTTTCATGGTTGGAAAAATGCTTTGCCATAATGGTTGGGTGTGCCCATAGGCTGACATACAGAAATCAATATATTAAAACATAACAAGATCTAATTATGTAATTTAGTATTAAAGAGGCCTGGTGCTACCAATGCAGTCCTGAAATAGATTTTTTGTGTTAATGTAAATATTATTCTTTAGAATAGAAATGTAATGTGTTAGAAATCTCAAAAATAAATATAGAAAATTAAGTTTTGCATTACTGCATCCTCTGGTTTTTCCTTTTCCCTTTCTTAATTTTATTATCAACCAAACCAATTCCTTCCCATTTCAAAGAAGGGTGAGGTGAGCCTGGCTGGACCACAGGTAGTTGTTTTCAAAGATTGTGATAGCCATAGAGAACACTGAATATTTTGTAACTACATTGTTCAAAGTAGTAAAGCGATAAACCTACTGGAATGAAAGAAGAAAAATATTCCTACCATCTTAAAGAATAAGTAACAGGATGGCTGCAATGATTCTTAAACTAGTTTTCTTCTTCTTGTAGGTTCCACTTATTTCTTCCATGGAGCAACACAATTTGAATACAGCATCTGCCATAAGCGTGTTCTCCACATTTTAAGTGCAAACTATGTATTGGGTTGTTAACCCATCTCTCAGTCAGCAGTGACAACAAGTGAGTCAAACTACTAGTCCTATGGGTTCTAGTACTTAATGACAAACTCTACATTATGTACAGTGATTGATGTTAAAAAGTCAACAATTGAGAAGAGATAACATGTAGTGAGCACAGTGCATTTGCTGCTAATGCAAAATAAAAACTAGTAGCTCAGATACTAGAATGAGGTAGGAATTTTTTGATGAATTATTTTCCTGAAAAAAAAAAAAAGTGAATTGGTCAAAACCAAAACTGTTTTTGAGAAAAAATCAGATTGGACGAACTTCTTAACTCAAAAATTTTTTGAAGAAAATTTCACATTTCTTCAAATGGCCTGTTTTGCAATTTTCAAAATGAAAAATTCTAGTTTCTCCAGCTCAAAACAACTTCTTGTTTTGAACTGTGAACTAATTATAGTAAAAAAAAAAAAAAAAAGTGTATAAAATACAAAAAATGACCAAAATAAAAATGAAACATTTTGAAATTATCGAAACAAAGCATTTTGACTGATCCAAACTGAAATGTTTTTGGTTTGTCAATATGCAAAAAAATTTTAGATTGAATTTTTGTCCCAATTCGGAATGGGAACATTTTTCGAGATCTCATATATTTTCTGGGGACAGAAAAACCATTTCCTACTTACCTCTATCAGATACCCCTGTTTGGCTACTGTCTGCAAGTGAAATGAGGTTGCAGATCAGCACCCTGGAACTCAAGAGTACTGGGTTCTATTCCCAATTTTCCTTATGCCTAGTCCTGTAACTGGATTCCTATGTGTGGATGGCGCCCCACTAAAGTGACATAGCTGCAGCAGTCTGCCTGTATAGTTGCAGGAGCTGGGCCCTAATGTGTGACCTTGGGCAGTTTACTTAACCACTCCAGTGCTTACTTTAATTGGCTGTAAATTGGACCTTATAATACTTTCCTATCTCACAGGGATGTTATGAAGCAAAGGGCTGCTGAATGTGGTGAGTCAGCTCTACATATTAGAAACCATTCTATTTTAAATTTAACTTGCTGTAGCAGAGGTTGACAAAGTGGCCTATTCACTTTTATTTGTTTTTCTAAAGTTCGCTGTTTGCCAGCTTAGGGTCTCAGAAAAAATGAAGAAATAAATATACCTTAGAAAGCTATTTTGGGTATTCAGTGTTTGGAATAAAGCAAAATATAGCACAGTTTCAATTATTTTCTGTTTTGTTTTGTTTTGAAACTATTTTCTTGGCATGGTCCTTGTTTTCAAATGATTAGCACATAAGTGCTTGTTTGGGGCTCAATCTATCACACCACTCTTCCTCTCTGTCTATTTCTTTCTGCGGAAAAAAAATATGCTTAGTGAAAACTCCTACCTTTCAGCTACCTGAGAAAATTACCATCAATCTCACCTACCTTACACATGACCCCACATACAAGAATTACAGATAGTGTGTTGTGCTTGTTGTTAGCATCTTGTTTAGCAGTTTGGCAGACTCACACACTTGCAAAATCAAAGGCTCACAGAAGTGTAGGATTGGAAGGATCCTCAACAGGCATTTAGTCTGGTCCTCTGCACAGATGATAGGACTAAGTAATAACTAGACCAGGGGTGTGAAACAACTGGCCCGCGGGCTGGATACGGCCCACCAACCTTTTTGGTCCAGCTCCTGGCGGCAGCACACGCTGCCATGACATCTCGCAGCATTGTACTCTCTGGTGGCATTGCAGGGTTTGTTTCAGGGATAGGTTCCTGGGTTACTGTTCCTGTTGTATGATGTACAGTTGCCAGTGAGTATTTGCTTGAGGTTGGGGGGCTGTCTGTAAGCAAGGATAGGTCTGCCTCCTACGGCTTGAGCGAATGAGGGATCGTCTGCTAGGATAGGTTGTAGATCCTGAATGATGTGTTGATGAGATTTTAGCTGGGGGCTGTAGGTGATGGCCAGTGGTGTTCTGTTGTTTTCTTTGTTGAGTCTATCCTGTAGTAGGTGACATCTGGGTACCGTTGGGCTCTGTCAATTTGTTTCTTTACCTCTCCAGGTGAATATTGTACTTTTAAGAATGTTTTATAGATATCCTGTAGGTGTTTGTCTCTGTCTGAGGGATCGGAGCAAATCCAGTTGTATCTTAAAGCTTGGCTGTAGACAATGGATCGTGTAATGTGTCCAGGGTGGAAGCTGGAGGCATGAAGATATGTATTGTGGTCAGTTGGTTTTCAATATATGGTGCTTTTAATGTGACCATCCTTTATTTGTATTGTAGTGTCCAGGAAGTGTATTTCTTATGTGGACTGGTCCAAACTGAGGTTGATGGTGGGGTGGAAATTATTGAAATCCCAGTGGAATTCTTCAAGGAACTCTTTCCTGTGGGTCCAGATGATGAAAATGTCATCAATGTAGCATAGGTAAATGACAGGTGCCTGTGGACAAGTTTTGAGGAAGCAATGCTCTAGGTCAGCCATAAAAATGTTGGCATAGTGTGGGGCCATGCAGGTGCCCATAGCTGTGCCACTGACTTGAAGGTATAGATTGGGTGCAAATCTGAAGTAGTTGTGGGTCAGGACAAAGTCACAAATTTCAGTTACTCAGAACTTCACAATAACAGCTGGAATTGAATTTAGTAAAGTATTAATTTGGAAGGTTATTTTAAACACTGCAAGGCAGATCCCCAGCTGGGGTTAATCGTCATAGATCTTCTGATGTGACTAGTAATTCTGAGGATCTGCCACCACCCACTTAATTCAGTTAAAAGCAATACCACATATGTCAGTAATGCAATTATGGAGAACTGACTAACTCAGGATGTGGTATTTTCAGAGGGAAGGGAGTAGGAGATTTATAAATCATTATTAGATCCATTACACTGGACAACAAAGATTTTGTTTCCTGAATACTTTTGGGTGTATCTTATGAATTTTGGGTTGCTGATTATGAAAATCACCATGAAATTTCCCTATCATGTACCATTTTTTTGAAATCGCCTATATTTGTTATTTCAATTCATAATTTAAGTATATTAAAATGTTGCCCACAATGTAAGCTGAAAAGTTTTCTATCTTGTGTCCAAACATGCCTGGGCATGCAGTGACACTGCACCTAGTGCAGACCACACAACATGCAGTGGGAATGCTAAGGCTTAGGCAGGGTGGATGCTGGCAGGACAGATTTTAGAAAGTCTATAAAAGCATTTAGCACACACCGTTCTATGCATTGCGTTTATATCAGTTTGCATTCATGCTGATGCACATTCTCTATGCACATAGCATATTGTGCGTACCCACAGTAATAAAGCAATTGTATTTTCAGGAGGATTCATGATAGCAAAATGTCTTGCCAATGTCGCAACAGCCGCGATACGTTCTGTTACATTTGTGACGAATATACGCTTAAACCTCAAAGATGGAGCATGACTGCACATATTAAGAAAGCGTATGAGCTCTACTTCGGCTGTAAAATTGGTGATCAGGACAAAGCCTGGGCTCCTCACATTTGTTGCTCAACATGCGCTGTCGATCTTAGAGCTTGGCTCAGAGGTACTCGGAAGTCAATGCCATTCACTGTCCCGATGATATGGCTAGAGCAGAAGGATCATGTGACAGACTGTTACTTCTGTCTGACCAATGTGTCTGGATTCTCTGCTAAAAACAAGAAATCCATTGAATACCTCAATCTCCCTTCAGCCATGAGACCTGTGCTGCATGACGACAGTCTTCCAGCACCGAAGCCACCAGAGACATGGAGCCTAGAAGAGGCAGACAAAGATACCATGATGCACGAGCCAGGAATGAAAAATGACACTGATCCATATTTTGAACCATATACGTCGAATGAACCTCATCTGATAACTCAATCTGAGGTAAATGACCAGGTCAAAGACTTGGGTTTGTCAAAGGCAAAAGCAGAATTACTGGGTTCAAGACTGCAAGGATGGGGTCTGCTGTCACCAGGCACAAACGTTTCTGTCTTTCGCAGCCTTCAAGAAGATTTGACACAATTCTTTGGTCAGGTTGATAATCTGTGCTTTTGCACTGACATTGATGGGTTGTTCACTGCTTTGGGTTGCCACAACAATGGCATCTTTTTATTGATTCATCAGTGTTAAGGCTGAAAGCTCTGTTGTTACACAACGGCAATGTCCACCCTTCAATACCAATCGGCTATGCAGTACACATGAAAGAAACCTACGGAAATATGGAAGTTTTGTTGAAACATACAGTACAGCAATTACAACTGGGACGTCTGTGGTAATCTGAAAGTAGTCGCGCTGCTACTAGGAATGCAGCTTGGATACACCAAGTACTGTTGTTTCATTTGCGAATGGGACAGCTGTGCTAAAGAATCTCATTGCATTAAAAAGGACTGGCCATTCCGTAAGCAGTTGGTTTCAGGGAAGAAAAGTGTGGCACATAAACCACTTGTAGACCCAAAAAAGATATTTTTGCCTCCTTTTCACATAAAACTCGGACTCATGAAAAATTCTGTGAAAGCGATGAACAAGGAAGGTGAAGGATTTCGATATTTGAGACAGATGTTTCCGAGAATAACTGATGCCAAGATTAAGGAAGGCATTTTTGTTGGTCCACAAATCAAACAGGTCATCAATGACAGGCAGTTCGAAGAACTTCCAGTAGGGCCAGAGAAAATCTCATGGAAGGCCTTCAAGGATGTTGTTGAGAATTTTCTTGGCAACTACAGAGCACCAAACTATGTGCATCTGGTTGGCAACATGCTTCAAGCATACAAAACCATGAAATGCAACATGTCACTAAAGATTCATTTTCTGCATTCGCATTTAGACTTCTTCCCTGCAAATCTTGGTGCAGTCAGTGATGAGCATGGTGAAAGGTTTCACCAGGACAGTGCAATCATGATAAAACAGTATCAGGGCAACAGGAATCCATCAATGCTGGCCAATTATTGTTGGACACTTAAACAAGAAGCCTCAGACACTGAGTACAAATGAAAAATTATCAACAACGTTTTTAGCTCAGTTGAACTATTGCAAAGCCTCAGCCCCATTATGCGATTAAATGCATTACATTCAATAAAAGTCAATTTCTTGTTTCTCCAAATTCCTACTTGATACAAGTAGTCTGAAATTATATTTGTGTTCAGCTTCAAGCGGTCTAGCATAATCAAAAAAAATTTCTGAGGAAGCAACACTTTCGAAAAAAATTGGTGTCCAATGTTGTTAGAAAGAGTGTATGCCAGAATTTACAATATTATTACC
This sequence comes from Mesoclemmys tuberculata, assembly GCA_007922155.1. Lineage (NCBI taxonomy): Eukaryota > Metazoa > Chordata > Testudines > Chelidae > Mesoclemmys > Mesoclemmys tuberculata. The sequence continues at coordinate 2,887,627 of ML675641.1, forward strand.
TGTGATTTGCCTGTGCATTGAGTTGCTAGCTATATGACATGCCGCTTGAGTGGGACTGCAACAACAGCCTGAGATTCATTACTGTAGGGTGAGGAGGTGTATGAGGAGATTTTGATAGACCAGTAAAAGGGCTAGGGACCACTTGATAGTGTAATATTGACTATCATATTTGTTACTAACAGCAGTTGAAATCGGTAGGCCTCTGTGAGAGGCTTGTGCAGCCTTATAGGCGATAACAGGAAGGCCCTTTTCTCAATGTTTGCCTGACTCTGCAGCCCCGCTTCCCTGACGCTCTGGTGAACATGATGGGATCTGTGTTTTAGTAAAAGACCGATAAGCTTATTTATGGATGCCCTCTGGGAGATGTTTGTCTGGACCTCAAGATATATAGATTCTGTAGTTCATTTAGTTCATTAGTACTCTGAGGCGACCTCTTGATTAGCTTTTGAAACTGCTTGCCCAACAAGTTTTTTTCTTGATGTGTTACTGTCTACTAACAAGGATAAATGGGGGGAAGAGGTTTGGATTCTTTGGGATCTCTTCTTGGACACAGCTTTGGGATCCGTTCATGACAGCTGGAAGATCAAGCTAGTCAGAAAGCTGTCACTGTTTCCACTCAAAAGCTGCCCCAAATTATTGAGGGTTCAGGGTTGGGGTGTTTTACTAACCTGTAGCAGACATATGTAAGTCCTTGAGCCTAAGTAAAATATAGCTTTAAAGTAAGAGCACTTTTGTGTTATACTGTTTTACCATTCCAGCTATCGACCAGACAGCTCTGTCTCCCTTTAGTTTATTTCCTGACACCACCCCCCACAAAGTAAAGTTACCACAAACTTTGGGATGGCGGAGCTCTGGGTAACAAAGGGGCTGCGCAGGACAGCAGAACTGAGCTGCCCGTCACAGCCAGGTGATAGGGGGCAAGGTTGATACTGGACACTTAGTGATCAGTGTGGATACCAGTGAGACAAGGTACACCTGATTTGCAGATCAATAAGGTTTAATGTGCAAGGTTTTCTATAAATATGCTAGCTGAATACAAAGCCTAAAATTAACTACAATATATCATACTCACTAAGCCTGGAGAGCTAAGCGGTCACTCAGAAGGCTGTATACAGGAATGGCTTTCTTCAGGGGCCCTGTCAGATAGTCAGTGGATCCTCTAGTCTGATCGGCAGCACCTCTCCGGAGTCAGGTGTCGATGGAGCGTGCCTCTTTGTCTAAGTGGTGACTTCTTATACCCTTCCATAAACAACCTTCACCTAATTATTTCTCTCTCATTATCATATATGCTAATTACCTACATTGGGTTTTCACCCTTGACTACATTCCATTCTTTCCATGGTAACTGGGACTGTCAAAGCAACATCTGGTGATAGGAGGGGCAGTGTAAAAATATGTCCCTTGGCAATGAAACAGTGTACCCCCAGATGTTCAAGGATAACTTGTTCCCATCACTGTTATCTATGTGCAGCTGCAAGCATACATGTTGTGCATTTCGTCTTGTTATGTGCCGTGTTATGCAGAAACTGAGACATCTCAGTTACTCAGTAGTCCTATTCGTCTCCGCCAACTGGAAGATGTCATGCTACAGGGCTCAGAATAGCCAAGCAAGCAACTGAAGCTATGCTAGGGCTGTAGGACAGTGGTCAGGGAACTCAAATTGCACTAGGCCTCCAACAAGCAGAAGAGAAGGGATGAGCAAAGCAAAAGAACTTAGCTACCTATTGCTGATGTTGGTGCATGAGAGGAAAAGAAACTAGTGCAACTGTCACAGCCCAGGGGGCATTTGCTGAGGCTGCCGTTAGAAAAATTATCTTTTTGGTGACAAACTGAATGAATTTGACAAGGAATGAATGAAACACAAGATCATGAAACCCCACAATCTCATTTTGCCAAAGTCACTTCTTAGAGGAGAACTGTATTTTAAGATGAGATGAGAATTTACCTTCCTATCACCACAGTATCTGAGTGCAGGTGGAAGGGTCTTAAGGTGGACTGGATAATACACACCTGCTAACTGTGGTGCATTACTAGAGAGCCAGTGACGAGGACACTGGTACCCCTCACATTCCCATTCATGATGGGTGATGGGGGGAAGAAACGGAGTGGAATTCTGCTCCCAGTTGATTTCCCTTCCCTCTTCCTCCCTGGGACAGGGGTTTGGCTTTTAGTCTGAGTTCTGAGCCAGGCCCACCTGCTCCCACTGCCACTGGATGTTGGGAGGCAGGACAGACTGACTAACTGGCTCGCACTTCCAGAGGCAGGGAAAGGAAGCAGAGGTTGTTTCTGCCTCTGTAGCCATTTCCAGCATCACCCTTTCGCACCTTTATTTCTGGAGTTCTTGGGCTGCTGCGGGCTATTCCGGTCACAAGATTTTATGGGTCTGAAAGGGCTTTTTTTCCCTCAGATGGGAAAATTGACAAATGACCATGTGGGATTTTTTCACCTTCCATCTGGAAGATCTGGAGATCTGGTTCAGGGTTTTATATTCCATTTATCACCGTTTGTTACCTAATGTGAGGTCTCTGTAACCCAATGGGTTCAGAGCACAATACTGCACAGTGAGGGGGTAAGCCTTCATGTCTCCCATCATCTCATCTCTCCTACCTCCGGCAGGGAGGAGGGGAATGGGCTGGGACTCTGATTGCCTGCCAGGGTCCCTGGGCAGGCCTGGGTGGGGAGGAGGGTAGAAAGGGAATTGCCGTCAGAGCCATTGTTAGGTGTGTAGAACCCAGGGCTATTGGTCCCCAGTTAAATTCCACACTAGAACTCCTCAGTTGGTTAGTTTAGGGAGAGGTTTCTCATTGGCTAATTGTTTAATAAACCTGAGGCCTCCCCATTTAACCATTCTCTGGCATATGTGTCTCATTGCTTCAGTGTCCACATCAGCATATTAGATAGTATGTAGGGAAAAACCCTCCATTCATAGGGGGATGGACGAGATGATTTAATAGGTGTTTTCCATATCTAATGGCTCTGATTATATTTAGTACTGGCTGAAGCTTGCAGTTAAATTAGAAACCTGGCCAAAAAATCCAATACAAAATTCTGCCCACCTTCATCTCTTTTTGCTATTTGTCATCACTTGAAAAAACTCTTTTTCTCATTTGGGCAACTCGTTGAATTTTTAATATTTAGCTTCACTATCTCTTGCCTGTTTCATAAACAGGCTGAATTATGCAGAGACATGCTGTATACTATAAGGCTGGGTGAGTTCTCTGATGGAAGATCAGATTAAATGAAGGTGGCAGGTGAATTTTAACACTGACAAAACTTTTGTCTGGTATACAGGCCAGTACGCATATGACGTGAACAGAATCAGTAATGGTAACCAATCTGGATTCTAAAAGATTGAGTTGACCTTGTGGAAACAAGAAGTAGCCTCAAATTCAAAAGTATTGTAGCATTTGCTGCGGCCATACTACCAGTTTCACTACACCTTGGGTTTTGTAAATTAGCGTAATCCCATGCTTCTCTCATGCTTTGTACACAAATAGAATCCACCTATCTAGGTATTTATACAGCCCACATGACAGTAGAAACTGTATGCCTAATAGACCTGTGACAGTATCCCACATAAATTATATTATTATTTTTAAAGGGAGTCAGATTACATGAACTGGTTGTTTTACAGGCTTATGTTTGCCATTGAACAAATACTTCTCTAAGGCCAACATTTTTCAAAAGTGAGTAACTGATTTTCAGTTGCTGTGTTTACAGGTACATCTCAACTTGGTAGCCAAAACCTAGGACAGCACAATCCAATTTTAAAAATGTGTCTAAAAATGCTGATATGGACTGAGACACACCAAACAAATCCAAAACAGAAACATATTAATAATATAATATACCCCTCATTGCTATTGTGTTATGAATCAAGAGAGGAAGTGTGCTACATAGGTGATAGGCTAATGAATTAGTATAGACATTAAAATTATGCAATTTTTTTACTTTAAGAAAATCCATCAGTTCACATAACTTGTCATATATTGTCAAAATAAAAGAAAAGTAATTATTCTATCAAAGGGGGAAAGGTTGGTCAATTTAAGTTATTGCAAAGGAGTGAAATAATGCTGAGTTGCTTCCACACAATACTTCCCACAACATCTGTAAATATGCTGAGAGCATGTTTCTATAAAGATATAGTTACTAAGCCTTTAGTGGGACCACAGATGTCCAAACAACAACTTCTTCGGGTGAAGAAAAAAAAAAACAGCTATGTAAGCATGTTTACTTTACAATGGCAAGGAAGTTCTAACTGGTCCACAAGCGATGACTCACCAGTTTAGGTCTATAAAAGTAAGGTATTTACACACTAAAAATCAGAGTTTCAGAACCCAAGAATTCAGCATGATGCATCCAAGCCTTGCAGCTGCCTTCCTTTTCTTGTTGGGCTTGTCATACTGTTTGACACTGCCTATTCCCCATGAAGACAGCGATGAATTCACAACAGAAGACCTCCAGTTTGCAGAGGTACAGTATAAAATCACTCTTCACATATGAAGGTCTGTTGTTTGTTTGCCTTTGTTCTTTGGAAACTAGAAATATTTTATTTTTTCTGTAGCGCTATCTAAAGACACATTACAACCTACGTTCCAGTCCTGCTGGCATAATGAGGAAGAATGCTAACACAGTGGCATCCAAACTTCGAGAAATGCAATCTTTTTTTGGGCTGAAGGTGACTGGCATATTAGATGAAGAAACATATGAGCTGATGCAGCAGCCAAGATGTGGTGTCCCTGATGTGGGGGAATACAACTTTTTCCCTAGAAAACTAAAATGGTCAAAAAATAATTTAACATACAGGTAAAATTATAAAATGTAGTGTTATTGTTTCTTAGTTTTAAGATATCCTGCTATATAGTTGTTCAACAGCTATTATATTGAATATCAGGTTGACAAGCTGAGGAAGAACTCAGTTATCACCTATGATACAATGGTGCCATTAAAAAGTCACTGTTAGCCAGATACCAAAGAGTAGTAGACAAGAGAAAGAGGGCTATTTTTCCTGTGTATTGAATATGGAAATAACTGTAGTATATCTAATAATTCTGTGTAGTAAGCTGTTAACAAACATTGCTTTTGTAGTGATGACCACTGTGTCTCTTTAATGTCCTCTTGATCATGTATTATCTCTTCAAATGGTCAGGTGCATGAGATATTTTATATCTCTTCAAAATATTTATTATAAAATATGCCGTACCTGAATAAAGTCCAATATTATCTATACAAAATATCTTAATAAAGATTAGCATTCTGGGGTTTCTTTAGCGAATATAATAATGGGGAAAAAAACTCCTAAAAACCCCAAATCTCAAACTGTTAGGTCATTATGTCTCTGAATTATACTGATAGATGGAAATGTACATTTTTATTTTTGGATTACTATATATTAGTAATTCTTTTTTCTGAGATAAGTGCATGTGAGGGATAGCTTTTGTGAAATGACTGTCTCCCAGTCAAAAGTAGATTTTCATGGAGGTACATTGCAAAGTTACTTTGCCCTACAGAAATGTTAATTGAAGATATTTTATCTGATTGATAGAATTGTGAATTACACTCGAGATCTGACACGAGCTGAAGTGGACAGAGCGTTCAAAAAAGCATTCAAGGTTTGGTCTGAAGTGACACCACTGAACTTTACTAGAATTCGTAGTGGCACTGCTGATATCATGATTTCCTTTGGAACTAAAGGTAACAGAGAAAGATTATTTTTTAGCAATTTAATTATATCTTCACCTGTTTAATAATGAGATGTAAATGCTGTTGGTATTTCAAATGTTGCTTTGTAGAACATGGCGACTTTTATCCCTTTGATGGACCTTCTGGATTACTGGCTCATGCTTTTCCTCCTGGACCAAATTATGGAGGAGATGCCCATTTTGATGATGATGAAACCTGGTCAACTGATTCCAGAGGTAACATACATTCTAAAGACCACTTTTACTAGCACTGGGAGCACTATTTGTTTCAAATAATTTTTCCTATGAATTTTGGCTCTTTTAGATAGCAAATCATTCACAATCTCATCCTGATTTCATAAAATGCACTTGCTATTCAGAATATTTGCCAGATACTTTGGATGGATAACTTTTACCCTATATGTTGTTTGTGAACAATTGCTTTGACTGTTCCCTGTTTGTTTTTCATTATTCATGTTGTGTGATTGGTTACTGAAATCACAGAGAGCTGTTTTTTATTCCAGGCTGTAGATAAGAGAATGGTACATGTCTGGCATGAATTTTAGACAAAAAAATTATTTGTGCTCAAATTTGGGATTTGCAGCCCTTTTCTAGAATACCTGTTGGTTGTCTGAATGAACCAGAATAATGAATAACGTGACCTTGATACCCAGAGAAACAAGGCAGTTTGGGTTTTTTACCATTCAATCATCTCACTGTTGCACTTGCAATATCGGGTGCCCAACTGGGACCTCACACAGATGGTGTGACTCCCTCTAGAGCCAGTTGCAGATACTCACCATATCTGAAAATCAAGCCACATTTGTGAAGTTTGAAAATATTTGCCCTCCTCTTCACAAGGAACCATTCTGAAAAATTAATCCAATTGTCACTAACATCATTTCAGCTGCTGGCACTGTTTTTCAGCATGGTGTCACCTAGCTTTGTTGAGATTAGATTTAATTGATTCAGTGCTAGAAATAGCACTGACGGTCAATGAACTATCTACACTAGAGATGGAATCCTGGCAAAACTACCACTGACTTAATTGGGTCAGGATTTCACCCTAGAGCTACCATCATTGCTAAAATGGTTGAGTTGAATTGATATCCGTGACAGTGGGAAATTTTTCAAATACAATTTAGTGTAAGGAAAGGCTTAAGGGGCTCAGGCTATTAGGCTGTTACTCAAGCAACATTCTCATTGTCTTGAATGAAGACAGCAGCATTGGGCTGTGCATCTCAGCATCCCCAGCTCTAAAATGGAGTTAATAATATTAATCTATTTCACAGTATTATGGATCATCAGTGCAAAAAAGACAATGTGAAAGAGGATCAGGCTATAAACAGCAATTAGATCCATGTGGATATTGTTTTAACAAGCATTTTTGTTTTTGCTTTGTTTTCTTGTAGGATATAACTTGTTTCTTGTGGCTGCCCATGAGTTTGGTCACTCTTTGGGGCTTGAGCACTCCAGAGACCCAGGAGCACTGATGTTTCCTATTTACACATACACTGGCAACACTGGCTTCTTGCTTCCTGATGATGATGTGCAAGGAATCCAAGCTCTCTATGGTTTGTCTTCCTTTTGCCATTTCATCCATGTATCTTTGATTGTAGACATTGCACTGCAATTTAATTTAAGGTTAGCAATCTGCTTCTGGTGTTCCTATTGCTCAGTGGTCACTACCATGGTAAATTAAGACAGAAACCCTGGATCATGGCAATCAGGCCTCAGTGTCAGAAGACATCCACGTTTAACTGTCAGCAATCAGTATCAAGTGCACAGGTGGTTTCTATTAGCTGGCTACCTGCTGTGGTGGACTTAAGGTCCCTGCGCTGTCTCACATGAGAGTATGGTCAAAGATTATGAAGTGGAAGAAACAGAAATGTCCATAAGGGAGACCTTGGGAGGAAGCAACCTTCTCAGAGGCCCCAAAGTTCATGGTGTCCATGTTGCCCATTTAGTTTCAGCCACAAATATCTTTGCAACATAACTAAACCCCAACGCATAGGAACATGATTTGCTAGAGGACGAATAAGAAGGGAAAGTAAACATCATCAGTCCAAACCGTTTGTCCTTGATGGTCGTATTCATTCTGGCACAGATGGACTCTTTGGTGTTCCATTTAGTACATGGTTATCTTACATGGAAGGAGAATGAAAGCAGTCAAAGCTAAATTATAATTTATGGTTACAGGAGCAGGAGACAGAGATCCCAACCCCAAACACCCCAAAACTCCAGAGAAATGTGATGCAAATTTGTCACTTGATGCAATAACAGAACTTCGAGGAGAAATGGTGATCTTCAAGGACAGGTGAGACAGTAATAAATGATGGAAAGTGTGGTTTACATATTCTTCTGTTGCTGTATAGGGCCGAGCCAACTCACTACTAGAGCTACACTTGGTACAGCTGAGATAAGAAACAGGCCCCAAAACCTTGTACAAACTTGAGTAAGAGGAAAAACACTATTTAGTTTATTTTTATTTTCCATTAATCATTTGTTTCTGAAAAAATAATTGATGTGATTCTTTTCTATCTTCCAGCAAAACTGCTAACTTTCTCCTTTAGAGCTTAATCTCTTTAAGATTTTATTAAGCACAACTAAAATAGGTTGTGAAATCAACAGAAATGACTGTAAAGGGCTATAGAGCCTATCATATTTAAACAGCCTTTATAACATAAATATAGGCTTGAATCCCTGTCTCACCAGTGCGAATCAAGAGTAAAGAGTACAGTTGTATTGATATGAAACTGGTGTGAGGTACTCAGTCTGCACACAATCAAGCACCCATACTTACCATTTCACAGGATTGCTCTGGATTTTCTCTAAAATTCAGAAATTATTTAATTCCCTGTGCACAACTGCACTGCACATGGAAATCTCATGTGTTCACTGCCACATTTATCTGCACTTTTTCTTCTTAAGGGAAAAAATTGGGCAAAATGAAATCAAGACATCAGTTTGTTCTCTTCTGAGAAAGTGTTCCTGCTATGAATCAGAGAGGTGGACTGAACCATCATGACAAGGAGAGGAGATAAGATTGTCTTTGAATTAAAGTGTGGTCCACGTTATAAAAAAGACTGGGAACCTCAAATTAGTTAATATTCGTGAAGCACTTTAAAAATGATACCATGCTTTACTATGAAAGATGATAAAAAGTCCATTTTCTCTTTCTGAATTAGGTTCTTCTGGCGCCTACATCCTCAGATGGTTGATGCAGAACTGGTGTTAATTAAGTCATTTTGGCCAGAACTTCCAAACAAGATTGATGCTGCTTATGAAAACCCCATGAAAGATCATGTGTACATATTTAGGGGTAAGCCTTTTGCAAATGGCAGAAAAGTGGAAGTATCTTAATTAGTCTCACTGAATAAAAATACCTAGGGTTAAATCCTACAATCTTTGCTCAGACAAAACTTCCATTGGTTTCACCCCAGGCAACCCTGCAAGATCTTCAGTGGACTAGAGAATGCAGAATTTAGACCAGAAAGTTAGGTCCTCAGTTGGCATAATGGCTTCATTATATACCTGGGAGGATCTGGCCCCAACAATCTAAGTCACATAAAAATAAAAATATCATATAATAATGTAATAATCATTGCTGAGTTTTACTCTTCTAATATATTTCCTTTGATGCTACACTATTATAAAAGATTAACATTCTGTCATTGTTATTTACAGGCAGGAAATTCTGGTCTCTGAATGGCTATGACATAGTTGAAGGCTATCCTAAAAAAATATATGAACTGGGATTCTCTAAAGAGATTAAAACAATAGATGGGGCTGTCCACATTAAAGACACTGGCAAGACTCTCTTTTTTACTGGAGACAAGTACTGGAGGTACGTTAGAGATTTACTACTATTTATTTTCAGTTCTAGCAAAGTTAATTTTATACGAAAGGGCCAATTTTTTGTTTGTTTGTTTCAGTATAGACACTTAAAGCCTCATGGATCATATATTTTTTCTTTAGTTTCAACATTTTATAGGGGTAGCAGCTCTTTGTAATGTACTATAAAGAGGGAGGTAGCAATAATTAAACAAACACATAGAACTAAATTACAACTTTCAGCACAGCCCTGAGAAGAGGGTTGTAAGCACTTTGCACCACTGCAGGATTACCCCCATGAGGCACTATAACTCAGATAAACCTCAGACAGAATTCCTTCACTGCTTCCCTCTTCCTTGGCATGAGTGGGACAAGGTAGTAAGTTACTGCTGCCCTAATCCAGCAGCAAATGTGACCCACCTAGTTCTCATTTTCTTGTGCTGGCCAACTACTGGGGCATAGAGACAATGTTCCATGCACTCCACGCCACCCTCTGCCCAAATGCTCCAGAGAAAGACTTGCAACATCATTGCCCCTGTATAACCAGACACAAGATCCAAGTACAATCTAGCCTTTTTATTCTGTTGTTTATTACCCAACCTTTACAAATTTACCTTTATTGTTCTTGTATCAGCTGAGGTTGTGTTTCTGGTATAGCAACACCTGGAAAATTGGACTCATACTCACCATTTCATTTGGCATAGACAACCTAGTGACTTCCAGCCACTCACACCCTGGGTATCTTTGAACAAGGTACCTAAAGGATTATAGGACTTTTGTCAGAGTGCAATGACCCAAGCCATGCAGGTTTCCTGAATTTGTATTTTCTTCCATGTTTAATATAGCTATGATGAAGAAAACCAAGTGATGGAAAAAGGCTATCCCAAATGGATAGAGGAAGAATTCCCAGGAATTGGCAATAGAGTGGATGCAGTCTACCAAAAAAATGGTATTTTTTTCCTTCCATTATTACCATTAGAGCTAGTCCAAATTCAGAATTCCCAACATTTTGAAATTTCCTTCCATCCAAAACAGAACTGAAGGTTGAAATTTTCCTGTAAAATGAAATTTAAGAAAAACTTCATTTTGGGAATTTTGAAACAACCTTATCCTGTTTTGTTTTAAAATATTTCATTTTGATCTTACTGAAATGTTTCATTTCAAGTAACATAATATATAAAATTCAAATCAATAAAGTTGAAACAAAGCACATTGATCTTATAGAAAAGAAATGTTTCAATGATTTTGTAAAAATTTTAAATGCAAGCAATATACTCCTGTGATATGTTTCAATTTCATTAACTCAACATTTTCTGATGGAAAAGTGTTCCATTTGAAATTTTTCAACCAGCTCTAATTATCATGTATTACTTTGTGATATTTTAAATTGTTTTCTTCCTCTTTAATAAGAACATTTGTCATTGTACAATGATTTATATGTTCAAAATAGTGAGTTTGGTGGGCAGGTTTTAGGATTTTGTAGGGGAGAAACTGAGAAACGAAGGTGAAGTAGCTTTTCCAGGACCACTCAAAAAATCTCTGGTAGAACCAGAGTCAGAACTCTATACAATGTGTCCATGCCTCTGAAATCAAACTATATTATCTTTAAATAGAATTTTCAAGTCAGGGAACTGAATAAAGAGTAACCACATGATTTTCACAGGCATATGCTATGTAAAAGAGAAGAACCAAATTTCTGAGCATTCCAGAATATTGACTGCTGGCACTAATTTAGGAGCCAGTGTTAGGCCAATTTAAAAATTTAGCTCAGGCTGTCAAATAGCAAATCATTTTGCTGAAAAGACTTAGTCTGAAAACTCAGGATTTCTTTTTATTTGAAGTAATACTTTTAACAAAACCCCAAATGGTATTAATCTGTGAATGCAATTCATTTTAACAAGTCTTTTTCCTGATAGGTTACATCTACTTTTTCAACGGGCCACTGCAGTTTGAATACAGCATCTGGAGCAAAAGAATTGTTCGTGTCTTGAAAACTAACTCCATGTTTTGGTGCTAATCACTTTCTACTTGGGTACCATGTTGAAAGCTGTAGAACAGCCTGAAGCAAATGGAAATACGATTGTGGGAACAGGGATTTATAGAGAATGATTCTGTGAACAAACCCTGTTTATCTACCACCAAAGGTATACTGTATATATGGGAACTCTATAGCTTATATCAGTCTGGAACTGAATTAATTTAATAGGAGGGGAGAGAAGAAAATGATTAGCATTTCAAAGGACATTAGACCATTTAAAGTCAATGCAGAACTAAACAGATCCCCCTGCAAGATGCTGAATGCATCCTGTGGGATTGTATGTACAATCAAATCCAGTAATTTGAGGGTGCTTAACATCTTGCAAGAGGCTCTCAGGACCTCTCAGGAACAGGTCAATGATGACTGCTATTTAAATAATTAAGGCTAATCCTGCAGTCCTTATCTTGGGAAATTTTCCACTTGATCTTTGGGGAATTTATATGTGTAAAGAATGGGTCAGAAAGCAGGACTGACAGCAGGAGTGTGGAGACATCATCTGAAGATATTGCAGTGATGTAATGTGAAAATGTTTTTATACTGGCATGTCCCCATGAAAACAGTTGACCATGAAACCTTCACAACAAACCAGAGTGAGGATGGAGAAATGGCAAAGTGCCTAAAACCAGGCAGCAAAGGTAGAGAGAGGCTCTGAAGAAACCATTAGCCTGAATGGTACTACAGAAACCAAAAAGAGATGGCAAATACCAAGAGTTAGGAGCTACTTAGAGAAGAAGGCTGCAGTCTAGCACTAAAAAAGATCAATTGAGAGTACTCCAGGCCTGATCCACACTACTGTAAACTGGTGCAGCTCCACTGATGTTCACTGGGGTGATGCTAATTTACAACAGCTGAGACTCTGAGCATCCATTTCAAAATAATGTCAAAATCATGGGCTTTTGGTATTTTTAAGTCAATATTTTTCACCCATTTGATATTTATTTCAGTTGTTCCAGTGCCTTATGAATTCACTGCTTTTTTAGCCAGCACAAACAATGCATGACTATGACTACTTTTCAACTTCAAGTGGTATTAATAAACTGAATGAATAAAAGTGAATTGTGAGTCTCATTCAACAATATGGACTAGCACATGCCAAAAAAGGCAAAAGAGAACTACAGGGTTTTTACAAAAGAAATCAGAGAACTTAATCTGGGATTTTTCATTTTATTTTGTATTACCCATAATTTGATTTTTTCAGAATTCTTTTTTCCCTTCACAATTTATTAAAATAGTTTGCTTTACTGTGCAAAAATATTCGGCATTGGCCCCAAAATAAGTAGAAAAAGAACCATGTGTAAATTACATAACTGCACAGAATATAAGAAATAATTACCAATAAATTACCTGAACTGTATGTAATTTCCTTCTAGCTTGAAAGATAAACTAAGAACAACTAACTGAAACCAACACTTCACCTTGAATGGCCCCTTGAAATATGTGTTAACTACTTATGCTAAACAATCTGTTCCACACTGAATTTAGCTGTGACACTCTGAGTACCTTTTCCAGTTCTGAAGAAGAGCTGTGTGGCTTGAGAGCTTGTCTCACTCACCAACAGAAGTTGTCCAATATAAGATATCACCTCACCCATTTTGTCTCAATAATGTCCTGAACCTACACAGCTTCAACAACATACATACAACAATTAAAAACTCGAGTTATTTTTCCTCTTATTTAACTCTTCTTCCTTTAGCTTTTCCCTTTTCCCCTTTCTAGGTACTATCCCTTTTGTTGCTGTCTCTACTGTTCCTACTATTTCTGTTTTTCCTGTCCCTCCTAAACTGGACTTTCTCCCTTTCAGCCCCACCAATACCACAACTCAGCCACCAGGGTCCCTAGCCACTAGTCCCCTATGTACTGTGTCACTTCTTTTCTGGTGCCAGTTGCTGCCTCACTCACGACCGGCCTTTGTCTGCCAGCACCGTTCAGAGTCCCTCCAGACTCCACCAGCCATTTCCGCCACTGCCTGTTTGGCCTGCTTACAGTGGCATTCCACGGGCTGGAAGGGGAAGCTGCACTGATTTTTTCTTTTCCTCTTTCCCCCTAAAACCATCCCAGGCTCAAGCTGTTCCAGGCTCCCCTTTTAAAAAAACAAAACAAAACAAAAAAAACCCCCACACATTCTAAACCCCACAAGGCTGCTTCTAAGCAGCCAACTGTTGCTGCTTCCCTTGCTCTCTTATGCAACAGCCTCCAGTTCAGATGGTCCACTACAGAAATGGGAGATTCTTCATCTCTTGAAGTCTTCATATCAAAACTGAATGCCTTTTTGGAAGATACACTTTAGTCAGATACAAGTTACTAGGCTCAGGACAGCGGTAACTGGGTGAAATTCCATGGGCTATATTACAGGTGGTCAGGCTTGATGATCTAATGTCTTTTCTACCCTAAAAATTTATGACCGTATGAAGAGAAGACCCTTTTTCCACACACTGGGCCCAATGTTACCAGAAAGAAATATGAAAAGAATGCTTGTGAAAAGTACAAAGTAAAATGCTTAAAGGAAGCACAAGAAAAGATCTAATTGAAGCAAAACAAAAAATCAATTAAAATAAAATCAAAGTTCCCCCATATAAAAAAGAAATATCAATAAACAATTGAAGCAAAACAAAATAAATCTAATTGAAAAGATCTAATTGAAAGATCTAAATATCTAATCTAGAGAGCTAAAGATCAAATCTAATTGAAAAGATGTAATTGAAGTAAAACAAAAAATCAGTTAAAATAAAATCAAAGTTCCCCTATATAGAAAAGAAATATTAATAAACTGCATCCCCTTTGAAAAAAGGATATCTGGTGAAATGCTCACAATAAACAACAAACAGTAAAGGACACCTCTGTCTCCCTCCTAAGGTCTATAAAATCACTAATGTAAGTTCATGACTTGAAAAGGTCAAGGAAAACCATAGAGTTATTAGGATAATGAGATGAAAGAATACACTGCCCTAATGACCTCGCAGCATGCTCTGTATTGCCAAATAGAAGACCTGTGTAGGACATATACACATAAAGTCATGTAGACACCGAGTATAAATTTTAATGGTTATGTTTTTAAAAACTTTACGTGAATGTATGTAATAAGTAGCTTTGAAGCAGTTTGACTTTGAACCTTGATAGAGTAAAATAAGTATTTACCCAATATCCCAGATGTGGTGATGGCTCTGCAAATTCTTGTATGGTTTATGAGGCCTTGTCCACCAAGAGGAAGTGTAAGAATGAGATGTGTGAAAGCATAAGGAAGTGCTTTCGTAAGTCAAAGGAAAAAGGGATGTAAGTTATGACCAGGAAGATGACAGGCCCCAATGCTCAAGAGGCCATTGAAGAGCCTTGGCTGTTCATCTAAACACAAAGGGTTGAGGTCATCTGGATAGAGTCATCATCTCCTATTAGTCCCTCAATGTTCCTTATTTGGGAAAAACACAGACTGGTGGACATGATTAAGAAACAGTACCCTAAAAAATGACCAAGAATAAGAATGACATCGCCTAATTGAGATTAGACAATGCAGCTGGGGTGAGAGACTTGTGATCCATTAATTTGATCACAAGAACACAGGGGAGGTCCTGTCGGATGATAATCCCTGAGTTTTACCCATAAAAGACCAGGTAAATGAGGAAGAAGTGTGTTCCTCTTGAGGTCACCATGATGAAAATTTGACAAATTTATATTCGTATTTCCTATTTCAATGAAAGTAGAGACAAAGACATTGCAGCCCAACCAGCTGACAGAAGGGGTTCTTCCATTGTTGTAGTAAATCCACCTTTCCTATAAGCAGTAACTAGGTCAAAGAATTTTCTGTCGACTTAGCAATGTCTACACCAGGGCTTAGGTTTTCTTAATTACATCACACAAACACAAAGTGTTTCACTCTCTTGAGAATATGTCTACACTTGCTGCCAGATTTGGCAGCAGTCAACGGGAGATGCGCAAGCTAGGTAGAGCAGCTTGCATATCTTCAATCGACAACCTAACTTCTACTTACCATGGTGTCTTCAGTACACTGCACCAAGAGGAAGTGCCCTTCTGTTGACACAGTGTTACTCCAGCTGGCAGAGGTGGATTAATAGCATCAATTTCCAGGTTGACTGAGCAGGTCTCCACTTCTACTCAATCCGGATAAATCGATCTGACAGTGGTGAATTAGCCGCCATCACTCTAGCCTTAGCCACAGAGAAGAAGTTAAGATTACCTAACTGTAGTGTAGACCAGCCTTAAGGTACCATTGGGTATTAATTAAACTAGGTTGAGCAATCTCTAAGGGCTGGTCTACGCTTATCCAGTGATTCGGCAGCAGTCAACTGGAGTTACGCAAGCTACTCCCATTGACTGCTGTGCTTCCCTTCTGCACTCCGCTTCATTGCACTGTGCCAAGGGGAACCGCATTCCTGTTGATGCAGTTTTACGCCACTTGAGAGGGTGCTTAACAGTGTCAAATCCTGGCATCTTCTGCTTCAATTGAGCAGGTCTTCACTCACTGCTCAATCGATCCAGATAGGTCAATCTGATGGCGGTGACTTTGTAGATGTACCCATAGAATAACCTGGGATACATAAAGATTCAAACTGTAACCTAATCTTTATACAAGGGAAAGTATAAGCTGCTAAGTAAATCACATAGCGATAGAAAGATTAAATAAATGATTTAACGATTCATGTTATGTTAAATTTGTTATTTGAATACTGATTGTGCTCATGTAATAATTTGACCAATTGTTGATCTGAAATTGTGCCCTTTCTAGTTAATCAATTTTAAGTCATATTATTATTAATTCCTGGATTTGACTAATGCAATATATAGTAATATCAATATTAATTATCATATTATTATCATATTACTATTTTATAGAAGTGCTTATATAACTTTGTATTTGCTCTTGAATAAAAATTGTTACTACACACCGCATTATTTTTTTCTGAAAAAATGGTGACCTGGTAAAAACAACCCTAAATTAAACAGACTTTTATTAAATACTCATACAGCATTGGACTCAAGTCCTAAGAAAACTGTTATCATCATTACACCTGTGTTTGGTTTCTGGAGCTAGCCTCACAATCTGAATTCTGGCAGAGACTGGGAGTGCTGAAAAGGCAACACATTCAGTACGTCGGAGGGAAATTGTTATCTTGCACAGATGAAATATGAGACCAGTAGTTCTCTCCTATGTTCCTGGCATGCTGAGAAGTTAGATAAAAACATAAAACACCCTTGCTGGAAGTTTGCATTGTAACGCCACTTTATTTCTTAGAATTCAAAATGATAGCACACAAAAACCCCCAAAAACAGAGAGAGAAAACAGGTTGCTTCCCAAACCAGAGAGGCACAACTTAGACCACCTTGCTGACTGACTGCTGCTAGATCCAGATCACATGCTTCCCTACAGAGCCCCCTAGTCTGCAAGCAGGATCCAGAAAAAACCCTGAAATTAAAAAAAAAAAAAAAAGTCAGATGCATCAAGTGGAAATCACAGATAGGAAGTTTATACATATACATCCAAGGGTAAGAAACAACAATGGGGAGAGCAAGTGTTAACAAAGTCAGTTCAGTTAGGGTACATCAGGCCTATTCACAACTGTTGATTAGAGGGATTAGAATGTATGAACAGTGACAATTCTTGTAATGAGATAACCATTCCAAGTCCCTATTCAAGTCCCTAATATGTATATACTTCCTATCTGTGACTTCCACTTCATGCATCTGACAAAGTGGGTTGCAGCCCATGAAAGCTTATGCCCACAGAAATTTGTTAATCTTTAAGATTGTTGTTTTTGCTGTATACAGTCTAACACTGCTACTCCTCTGAAATTTAAAGTGACACTATACTGTGACGGGGTGTACTAGCCCCTTCCGGCAGAGGGGGAGACCTCAGGTTCCTCAGTGCCCAGAAAGACCCCTCCCTTTCATGCACGCTGCACTCACCCTGGCAGGAAGTGGGGGTTAAAAGCCCAGCAGAGGCCTCACAATGGGGTGGGATAATAAAGGGGAGAGATTCACTCCCAGAACCTGCCAGAAGATCTCATAGAATCATAGAATATTAGAGTTGGAAGGGACCTCAGGAGGTCATCTAGTCCAACCCCCTGCTCAAAGCAGGACTAACCTCAGGTAAATCATCCCGGTGACGGTTTTGTCAAGCCGCAGCTTAAAAACGTATAAAGATGGAGATGGCACCATCTCCCTAGGTAACCCATTCCAATGCTTCACCACTCTCCTAGTAAAAAACTTTTTCCTAATGTCCAACCTAGACCTCTCCCACTGCAACTTGAGACCATTGCTCCTTGTTCTGTCATCTGCCACCACTGAAAACAGCCTAGGTCCATCCTCTCTGGAACCCTCTTTCAGGTAGTTAAAGGCTGCTATCAAATCCCCCCCTCATTCTTCTCTTCTGCAGACTAAACAGGCCTAGTTTTTTCAGTCTCTCCTCATAAGTCTTGTGCTCCACCCCCCTAATCATTTTTGTTGCCCTCCGCTGGACTCTCTCCAACTTGTCCACATCCTTTTTGTAGTGGGGGGCCCAAAACTGGACACAATACTCCAAATGTGGCCTCACCAATGCCAAATAAAGGGGAATAATCACTTCCCGCGATCTGCTGGCAATGCTCTTACTAATGCAGCCCAATATGCCATTAGCCTTCTTGGCAACCAGGCCACACTGCTGACTCATATCCAGCTTCTTATTCACTGTAATGCCCAGATCCTTTTCTGCAGAACTGCTGCCTAGCTCGTTGGTCCCCAGTCTGTAGCTGTGCATGGGATTCTTCCGTCCTAAGTGCAGGACTCTGCCTTGTCCTTGTTGAAACTCATCAGATTTCTTTTGGCCCAATCCTCCAATTTGTTTAGGTCCTTCTGTATCCTATCCCTCCCTGGGATAGGATGCAGTCCTGACAGGGCTAGAGAGGCTGCAGGACTGTTTTACTACTTAACACTGCTCTTTGTTGAGCCCTGCCACATCCAGAGGGGCCTCAGGACTGCTTTACTGCTCAGCAAGACTGTTTGTGAGTCCTGCCACACCTAGAGAGGCTTTAAGGACTGCTTTACTGCTCACCAGTGCTGTTTACTGAAACTTGCTGTGCCTAGAGAGGCTGCTGGACCACTTTGCCGCTCAGCAGTACCATTTGTTGGGCCCTGCCACACCCAGAGGGGCAGCAGGACTGCTGGATGGCTCAGCATTTATGGTTGTTGAGCCCTGCTGTGCCCAGGAAGGCTTCAGGCCTGCCTCCTGCTCAGCCTGGGAGGTTGTTGGGTCCCAGCGCACCGGGGAGAACTCTCATACTCGACTGCCAGAGGCCAGGCACGACACTCTGGGGTCTACACAGGTTGGGAGTGTATCAACACCCGTCCTTGTCTGGGAGGAAGCCCAAGGCACCATCTGTGAACTTTTATCACAGTTCAGTGCACCTCATTCCCAACCTTCTCTAGTGACCTCATGTTAAAACAGAAACAAAGTCTCAGGCCCTCTCCCATAAGTTTCAGGATCACCCTTCCCAACTAGCCACACAGAAAGGGAAGGTGGCAGTGAGTCCCTGAAGCCTGCTTGAGAACCTTGGGGCTGGATGTATTCAGTTAGGTAGAGCCTGGCATTGAAGGCGGGCAGAGGGGTAAACCAGTTCCTTGTTCCTGGTCCTCTCCTCTCTCCCCCACTGTGCACCGGCATAAGGGCTGAGAATAATTTACCTGGAAGTGATTTGACCAAGGAAGTTCTACCCAGGAGTTGCTGGCTCTTGTGATCAAACCCCAATCGACCATCCCCCTGTCTGAGACATTAACACCACACTGCAGCTCGCCAGGCACAGTGCCGTCTGCTACTGTCAGGACCCAGTTCTGCCACCCTTATTCATAAGCAGTATGTATTCATGAGAGCAGTCCCACCCAGTGGCACTCTTCCCACTAAGGACTACTCAGGGAGTAAGGGTTGTAGCAGGTTTGGGGTTTCAGTGAGGTACAGCACAGACCTCTCATCATGGAAAGGTTTTTCACAACTTCTCTCTCTTCTGTGGGAAACCTGAAAATGGAGGTACAAGGAAATTCCCCTTTGCATTCTCTTCCTTGGGCAACACAGATCATTACACTGCCTCTCTGATACCACTACTCACTCCACCAGGGGGACATGGGAATGTGGCCAGGGAAACAGTGCATGGTGAGAGCACAGCTGGACTCAAACTTCTGTTGGCTGCTGAAGAAGCCCTGTGAATACATAGGAAGCCAAAGGCAAGTTCCATCATCCATGTCCCAGAATGAACCTAGCTTTGACTGACTCATTCAAATGACACTGAGTTCTCAGGTGCTGCAGTTAGAAAAACCACCCTTTACTGTGCAAACTGGGAATATTTGATATGACTTTGAAATTATTGAAACACCATAAACATTGAACCCCAAATGCCCTTCTTACCTATTAGGGTAGCAATGTCAATAGAACAGAATAGGCTCAAGACGAGTATACTCTATAAGATCATATATCACCAGAAGAAGGATCTATTCTATAGATCTAATGCACACTGTAGCCAGATAAAAGAGAGAGATAATTAGATGAGAAACATAACTGTTTGCATCACAGTTCCATTCCTAAAATAAGATGTTCATAACTAATAAAAAGGAGCTGGACTAGTTGAAAATGAGCAAAGATCTGGAAAGGCAACTACTGGGTAAACTTTTGGTTTGTGCTCCAGTTACCAAGAAAAAAAAATTAATTTGGAGACTTTGCAGTTAAGGTAGTAAAGGCAAAACTTTTATGGAGCCACTAGATGGTAGTGGTGGTACCTTTTCTACAATGACAAGGCACAGAAATACTAAATGGGAGAGTTGTGAACCAATCAAATGTGTGTGTTGGTAAGAATGGTACAACAGATTAGAAAGTCTCTGCTCATTCCTAGACAGAGATTGTCTTCTTGGCTCTAAAAAGGAAAAATGCCCACGTTTAGTTAAGCTGCTAAACAACCACAACGGATAAGACATAGTGGCTGTATTCTGCTGGAGAGAAGATCTACAAGAAGGGCTGCACGCAGACCTCTGGGGGAATGAGCAAGGATGCAGAGATGTCTAGGCAGCAGCTGTCAGCTATGTTAATAGGACCGGCAAGCCCCTGTAGTTTTTCAGTCCACTGACACCCGTTCTTTTTTTCAACATCAGTGCTAGGCAGTTGTAATCAGTGCATTTCCCTAGCAGGTCCAGAAATAGCATAAACACTAAATTGAACCCCATTAAACACACAGTGACAGATGTTCCAAATTCATGGCTACAGGAGCTTACAGAGAGTGTAGACTGCAAGCCTCATTTCTTCAGAAAAGATTAAAATTAAACAGGCTGTCCAGGGACTCTGGAAAATAAAGCAAGAGGAAAACAAAACTGCTCTGTTAAGAAAAACCCAAGTACAATATTAATGCACTCCAAATTGCCAAAAACTACATAGTTTAGGGTACATGACAATACTTTGAAGAGATCATCAGGGTCATTCAGGGTCACATTAGAAACAAGCTTTAACAACTACTTCGATTTTACATTTCCAGCTTTGTAATTCTGAAAGGCATTGGGTATCCTTCTAGAAATATCAATGCGATGACTGATGATGACACAGGATGTGGTCAGCTCACTGCAGGATTGAGTTATGATCCCTAATTTTCCCCTTCCATCTGTAGCATGCCTTTAATGTGGCAGAGACATCCTTCTTAGTCACAGCAGATAACTGGGGGCTGTACCCTGGATTTTCAATCAATGTTGCTTGGGAAAACCTAAAAACCCTGGCCCTTTTCTGCTATACACATGCTTGCTTATTTCACTGCTACTCTTGCAGCTCCTTTTTGTCTGAGCAAAAGTTACAGAATGTTCTACATATAATGCTAACTGGGCTTTCCCACTAATTTGCACCCTTTCACACAGAAGAGGGATGAAGGAGTAATTTTGCTCTAAAATAAATCTTCCAAGGCCAGCGAGACAAGTGAGAAAAGCGTGTTTTTTTCTTACTTATACGCTATCTATACAAGGTACTTATATGTCCCCATTACCATAGTATCAGAGCTCCTCGCAAGATCCCCAGATCTTCAGAAGGTATTTATTATCCTGGCACTATTGATTTCAGTGCAAGCCAGGCCCCTTTGAGATCTTTGAGGATCTGTGCCTAAGTGATAAGGCCCAGGTCACACAGGAAGTTTGTGACAGGGCATAGAATTCAACCTGGTTCCTTAAGTGCTAGGTGAGAACCATAGCCACTGGACCACCCTGCTGCCATGGCAGAATCATCTTCAGGTATTATATTAATTATATCATTATAGTTTTACTAGTTTAGGAATATAGGAATTTCCCAATTAGATTATATCAGTGGGCCATCTAGACTAATAACCTGTCTCTGACTCTGTTTAGCACTAGATGCATTAGAGAAAGGTGTAAAAGTCTTCATAACGAACTGCAGAATCACAGAGTCGTAGGACTGGAAGGGACCCTGCGAGGACATGTAGTCCAGTTCCCTATGAACCAGAATAAGTTGTTCGTAGGAGAAATTCTTTCCTAACCCATCAAGTGGCTGATGCACAATGGTTTTTATTCTCTGTTTCTGAGCTCTTAAGAGAGTCTGTGACCAGAACTAAACCCAGAATCCAGGTGAAAGTGAATCTCACCTATATTTCCAGTTTTATCATTAGTCTCATTCTATATACATCAGAACTTTGTCATTTGTTTCTAGATAGCTTATGTTAAAGAACTGACTTTAACATTTATTATTGTTGATATCACTTGATGAGAGGAAATTAGTTTAGAGAATAGGGTGCTGAAAATTCATCTAGAAGAAGAAAACAACAAATGATAGTCAACTATATCACCTGTATTACTTAGAGAATTTTTTCTAGTGCCACTGGCTAATCCAAAAACAATGACAAATTTAATTTAGTATATAAAATAATAACAGAATGGAGTAAATGCTAAACTTAATTGGAATAAACACTGAACATATTAATCATTACATTTTAAAGCAGACAGCAGAAAAATCAATTGAACTTTCATAGGGGAAAAAAGTCGAGCTCTAAGTAATGCAGTTTTCTGCTGACCTTCAGGAGGTAGGAACAGGGAACTGCTTGTTCACTGAAAATTCCACGTGGAATCCTGAACTTGGGTCTCAGCAAGAGAATGGAAGACAGGATGATTTTTAAATAGTTGTTTAAAAATAACAATTATAGGTTTTCCAAAACAGTTTTGCATTTTTCTTTGAAAAAAGGACTTTGTGATCATCTTGAAGTTTAAAATTTCCAAGTGGTCTTTATCCTTCAGTAGGGCTATGTACAGATTTTAGGATGTATAATTCTTATATTTGTGCTTACATGGTTTACAGCCTGTTTAGCATCTCAGGGAACAATTCATGAAATACAAATATTGCATTTCATAGAAATTTCATAGAAATATTGCATTGAGAGCTGGTCATTTTCCTGTATCTCTGTACCTCCATGGTGTGAATACCAGAGGACCACCATGTACTAGATACTTGTGTCCCAAATGCTTCTGTCTGAAGTTACAACTTCTTCATGTTCTGTAACCATCAATAACTGAAGTTAATTCCCACCTGGCTTAAGAAAACAGTTCTCCTACTTTTTGTTCTCCAAGAATTTTTTACACCTATTTATATATTATGGGGCAACCTAGAGTATCTATTATGTGGGAACCCTCAGCATCAACCCTCAGTATCAATGAGAGATTAAACTACATCATCTCACAGATTAGGCCATGATGCACCAAACGGCAGTACAGATCAATGAATTTATCGCCTAGCGATATAACCCAAACAACAGTTGCAGAAATGGTGCTGCCATTTATGAATTCAGCATGATGCTTGGACTATAAAACGATACAATTAGAGCAGTTTTTTATTACCCAAGAAATGCAATTTGCAATTAAGAGCTGATTTGTGAAATCATTTGTTAGATAGCATCCAATGGCAAAATATCTCCTTCTATGTATACTGTAGCCACAGAACTAACCTAACTTCCTCTGTCTGTGATGAATGTGTGTAAACAAACTGTGTATCTGTCTAATGAGGATATGAACACAAAACACTTTTGATGTGAGAATTAATTCACCATATTTAGTAATACAATATGTTGAGACTGAAAATAAGGGCCTACTCCTCAGCCAGTTAAAATCAATGAAAAAACTCCCACTGGCTTCAGTAGTGCAAGACCAAGACGCAACATTATTTTTCAAACAGTGATGGCCTGCAAACATCGTGGAAGAGTCATGATTTAAAAATAAATGTTTATAGTGATTTGTTGGGAACTAGAGAGAAAGACTAAGGAAGGGAGACAAACCTTATATGAAGGGGAATGAGGGGTGAAAAGTAAGGTAGAAGAGAAAGGAGAGGAAGGAGGTGGGTATGAAGGGCAGGTAGAGTGACTAACCAGATGTTTAAGTGCTCTGAGCTCTCAAAAATTCATGTCATATTGGGAAGTACAACAAAATACTCACAAAACTTTGTCAACACTGACTTGGTGAATGAGTTCTTTTTCAAAAGCATGGGATAATAGCGCACCTTTTACAAAGAAAACGGCAATGCAGGCTCATCTCAGAGAGAAAATATTTTTTAAAATGTAGACTGTCTAGCTCAGTACACCTGCTTATTTTTTCAAATCAGTACACTGAGTTATAACTCCCAGTCACATCACCCTAACAACAGGATAAACTCAACACCATCCTTGGACTGTGCTGAGACTGACAATAGGAGTCCACTCGTGCTCCTATTAAAATCAAGGGCAAAACCTGAAATGACTCTGACTGAGCTTCCCCTGCATGGGGATGAGAGACAGCGGGATGAGAACTTTTGTGAAAAAAGAAAGAGAGAGATTTTTCCATGAGTTGGCTGCAGTTTCTTCCCTTTTCCCAGTGTCGCATTCCCTGGTTTACAAAGGAAGGGGGTTACTAGTTCAAGTCAAACTGACAAGCTATTCTCAAAGATTCTTCTGTCACTGCTCAACACCAGACTCATCGTGCATAAACTTATCAGTGTGGAGGATTCCTTGCCTTTCCGTAGATTAACTCAACAGCAGCCTTGAGCAAAGCTTTTTGCTCTCTTCCCATTCCATCCCAGAATGAAGGAGACATTAAGAACGAAATCAATAATAGGATTATGCATGAACTGCATTTTTCATGCTATATGGTCTGTAGATGTCCCAGAGTGC